>VDFB02012631.1:0-107816 GCA_007258455.2 Sequoia sempervirens
TCCACGTGCTTGCCTTAGAATATTTTCCCTGCCGATGACTCTGTCTGTTGTGCTTGTTCCTTCCTAGCTTTGATCTTGGATTCCTTTTGAGACTTTGATTTCTGCTTCTTACCTGTACTGGAATCTTTGAGGTCTGGAAGTCTCCCCTTGGAGCAGGTGTCTGGACTTGAAGTTATTTTCTTTGAAATTCCTCTTGCTTGAACAAGGTTGATGTTATTCCTTGGGATTTCCTCTCTGAATTCTCCAATTTGTGTCGAGAAATTGTCTAAGTAAGAAAATTTGTTTGGAACACCCTTCTTGTCACCATCTGATTCTGATTGGAAGCTTGTCTTTAATTCTTCAGGAGATGAAATCCCTCAAGAAGTTGTCCCGATTGCTTCAACAGGTCTGGGATTGTAGATGAAATCCTTCTAAGATGTCTGGATATCCTTTCAAGTGTCTTGAATTTGGAGAAGAATGCCCCTGTGCTTTTGCCACAATGGAGGAAATTGGAATTTCCTCTATGAAGTATTTCCCAGACTTAGCCAAATTTTGGCTATTTTGTAACACCTTCATGTGGACCATTCAACATTTAGCCAAGGTTTTGGCCATCTCCATGCTCGAACGAACTTTTCTTGCTGATTTGCCTTCAATTCTAAATCTGGCTTGTGCTAAGGATTTTATTCATTTCCTTTTTACTCCTCTCCATCCTTCCTGTTTTCTGTCCAACACTTAGTGAATTCTTCTCCCCAAGGTATCAACACTTAGCCAATTTTCTGAGTTTTAGCCAATTTTCTCACCCTCTCCTTGGGCGGACTTCACATGAGCTTGGACTTTTTTCTCTCGGCCTAAGTCAGACTTCAAGCCACTTTGGACAAACATGTCTAGGGAGAAGTCGAACTTTATCATGCTTGTGCCATTTCTCAGTTGAGCAAAGTCGGATTTGCTAGTGGTTTCACCATCTTTTCTTTATGCTTGGCGAACCTTCTCAACACTTATGACATTTCTTTTCTTGGTCTAGGTCGGACTTTGCATCATGTTTGCCATTGTACTTGGCGGATCTTATGGATGTTTGGACGTACCTTCTCCAAGCAAAGTCGGACTTTGTAAAGGTTTGGACATGCAATGCTTAGGCAAGGTTGGACTTTCTCATGCTTGTGCCATCCTTTTTCCCTCGCTCCATTTGGCTTGAAGCAAACTTGCCACCATTCCACGCCATTGCTTCTTCTTTGAAGATTCGCCTCGTGTCGTCATCCACCTGCAAGAAATAAAATAAACAAATTCAGATTTTCTCTCTCCTGAAATTTTACCACTCTCTCTCCTGAAGTCACGGTGAATTTAATTTTGCCCATCGGATTTTATCTCTGGACGGCACAAATTATTTTCCTCCAAAACATCTCTCTCAAGTAAACTTCTATTTTGTCCAAGGCATTGAAATAAATTATTAAAATATTAAAATATTTTAATTTATTCCAACCCGTTCGTCTTCGACCCATGGCTATTTCGATTTTCTCTTCATTTTTCTTGGCTAAAAGTGTATTTTCCAATTTTGTTCTCAATTTCGTCTAGCCAAGTCAAAACTTAAGCCATTCCGTCAAAAAATTTATTGCCAGATCCATATTTTTCTTTGCCGAGGCAAAATTTTAATAGCACCGAGCCTATTTTCTTCTGCCAAAGTCAAATTTTCTCTTGCTCAGTTGAATTTTTTCTAGGCAAAATCCTCATCCGAATGTCTTCATCAGGCGAATTTCTTTGACGCTTGACAAATTCTTCTTCCTTCTGGCCAAGGGCGATCCTTCCTTTCTCCTTGCCTTGTGCATTTTTCTTTGGCCAAAGTCGTCAATTTCTCAACATTTTCTCCAAACAACCATACTTTAGGCAAATTTAATTTCTTTTCCACCTTTGTGTTAGGCACACTTCGTTTTATTTCTTGCCATATCCCAATCTTTTTTAGCATTTGTCCTCCCAAACTTGGCACTTAACCTCTTGAGGACGTCATGATTCTTAGCCAAAATCTTCATTTTTCATCTTTTAGCCTCTATACTTAGGCAAATATTCGAACTTTTCCTTGGACTAGGCATCAACACTTAGCAAAAATCATTCTTTTCCTTTCATGTGCTTAGGCGGACTTCCTTAGCCTTTTGGACAAATATGGCGGACTTCTTTGACACCTTGCTAGCCCCTTCCAAGTGTATGGCGGACTTCATAAGTCTTTTGGACAAACATCTTGGACGTCCCTCTTTTCTAGGGCGGATTTTAAAGCTTCTTAGCATTTGTTTCAACATTTTACCCTTTGGAAATGGTTCTCCACCTTTTTAGGCTTTCACACTTAGCAAAATTTTCGAAATTCCCCTTGGTAGGCATCAATACTTAGTAAAAATTTTGATTTTTCCTTCTTCTACATGCCTAGGCGGACTTTAGAACCTTCTTGCACTTCCCTTCTTGCTGCATGGCGGACTTTGGAGGATGCTAGGATGTTGAGGGCGGACTTCAAAGCTTCTTGGCACCTCTTCTTTTAATGCTGGGCGGACTTTCAAGCCCCTTGGCATGTGCATGGCGGACTTTGAAGAGTCCTAGGATATGCTCCCTCAAGGCTGGCGGACTTTGCCTTAGTCTTGGACATTCCTCTTTGAATATGGCGGACTTCAAAGGATCCTAGGATGAGCATGGCGGACTTCAAGACTTTTTGGCACTTCCTTTCTTGCACATGGCGGACTTCAAAGGATCCTAGGATGAGCATGGCGGACTTTCTATGTCTTTTGCCATTTTCTTTAGTGCTGGGCGGACTTCACCAGCTTCCAGACTTTCCTTCATTTTTCCTTCCCACATTTCAAGGGCCTTCCTCATGGCGAATTTCAAACTTGAACAAATTTTTCACAAACTTCATCTTTTAAGAGTTGATTTTCCATGATTTCAACCTTCAGATCTGACTGGTTTTGACCTGATTTTCCAGAATTTGAATGTTTTTGGTCTGATTTTCACGCTTTTTGACTGTTTTTTTCCAGATTTTTCAATAATTTTCCAAATTTTCTCTTTGATTTTCTGAGAGTTCTATCAAGTTTTTGGAACTTCTGAGTGCGTTTTTGGAACTCGGGATCTTTCTAAATATAGAAACTTTCCAAAAATAGAAACTTTCCGAAAATAGAAACTTTCTAAAAATAGAAAAAGCAAACCCTAAAAAATAGGGAACGTTGTTTGGTCCAAAAATGCCAAAAACGAAAAAAGTGAAAAAGCAAGATTTCCTAAAAAGTAGGAAGTCTCAGAATTGGCTGAATTCACAGGCGATCTTCATTTCCTAGGCCTTCTGAGCGCTTCCATGACATCTACGCACTAATTCAAGCATGAATTACCGACTTGGCTCGGGTAACTCTCGGCAAACTGTCCTGAAACTCTCAAAGCGATGACCTCATTGTAAAAAGACAAGTGATAAGCAGTTGCAACACCGAGGCAAAAAGCGAAAACAGGGGGTCCCCATTTGCAATGGGGCGATGTGTGAAATGGTCACAACATCTAGTGCCAACCTGAATAAATGTTCCTGAACATTTCAAAGATAGAATTTACTTCAAACCCAAAATCTTAGATTAATTCTCACTAACTTACCCCTTGACTAAGAAGAGTACTCAAAAGGGAAGAGAAATCCTAAACTGTATCAAGACCTTTCATCCTGCAGTTACAAGTGTGTGCAAATGCGTTTATTCCCTTCTCCTAAGACCACTATGACTCTTTGGTTCCATCATGGCTTTCTAGTGCATTTTGTCTCAACTCCAAAAGCATCCTTGGATAGAGCCTCGCTGCCAGCGAGCGTCCATAGCCCCAGCGAGGTTATCTGCTATAATCTCACGGAGATTGCTCTACTTCCGGCGATTTATTTCTTTTGTTTTGATTCTTTGGTACACCTGTAGAGATGTCTGCACACCCAAAAGCCAAGTGTTTTTGATTTTTTTTTCCTTTTGATTCATTTTGATATTCTTTTCTTTTCATATGTTTCCACACTTTGGCCTGTAAGCAGTGAAGCTCACCTGGGTTTGAGCATTATAGTGGCGCTGAAGCAAGACTTTTGATTACTTTCTAGCCAACAACTTCACCTAGGAGACCATACTGACTCAGAGAACTCTTTAAGTGTGTAAAATGTAATAACTGTAAGACTCGGTATCAGGACACAATAGATGACTTCCTTTCCAATCAAGTACTAACCTTAACCTCAAGATACTTTAGAAACAATTAATCTAGGATTCATAGATTTTCCATAAATGTTAATCGAAGAAATGGACTGAACATGATTTAGCACAGACACTAGAGTTCTTAAGATACAACGCCTTTCACAAATGGGAGCCCCTTTATTGAAAGCAAAACAAAACGGGCAAGCAAACTAAACTAAGAAAGCAAAGCAGCTAATCTAAAGCAAACCGGGAAAGAAAACCTACTCCTAAACAAAAATGAAAATTTTTAAGCAAACAACAGTCAAAAGACCTAAGTATATACAACTCCTAGCATGATTTCTCAGGATGTGCAATAACAACAAAGTAGCGGTCACAGTGCGAAGTTTTGCAAACTAATCTTTAAACTCAGAAAAATATTCTTTCAATGGACAAATCTGAAACTCAAGCAAAACTTTAGGAAAGATTAGTAACTGGGGCAACTCACTCGGACCATGATTAATCCATAAACAAGTTATCTTTCCTGAATCTCCATAATCAAAATGATATTCCTTGTAGTCAACAGTAGGGAAAGATACAACCTGGTGGTCTTCATTTGCAGACATGAATTCTTGCTCATCATCTATTGCTTCATCAGGAGGTCGAAGTTGATGGTGAACCATACCACTTGCGTCTGAATCATGGAGATCAACATCATGTTCCAAGCTGGGCGGAGTGTGGTGGGAATTGGATTCAAAATGGAATTTGGGAATTTGGAGTGTTTCATGCACTGGCTTCTTTTGAATTCCTAGCCATGGATCAAGCCCCAACCTGAATTGTTCTTCATTCCCTATCTCTGTCACAATTGCTTGTTTATCAAGTAGCCTTCCATTTGCTTCAATTTCATCAAGCAATTCCTCCATGACTGTGAACAATGGATCAAGCGCCGACGCGAAATGTATTTCATATTCTGCTTCCATCCGGGTAGCCCATTGATTGTCAAACGTATCATCTTGCCTCAAGCCGCTTATCATCTTTTCCATCTTGCATGATTGAACTTCTTCATCAAGGACCATTCCTTCTTGAAGTGCACTGGACTCACTTCTTTCTTCATGTCCTCCTCCTTGGATGAATGAACGTTGGAAATTTCCCACGCCATTTCCACTTTGAGCTAAGTCCTCCATTTCTGGTTCTTGATGATCTTCAATAACTTGCAATCTTATATATTCATTCACCTTAGTATGCTGACAGTTGCCTTGGGTGGTTCCTCTTACTTGAATGTATTCCATTGCTTCTTTGATCTTTACTCCAACGACCCCCTCTGGCATTACGATACTTGGAATATCTTCACCCACTTGATCCCTAAGCTCGATCACATTATCTTGCTGTGACTTATTCTCCATGCTATTAGATGACATTGTGGTGTCTTCTTCATTTGGTGCTAAAAATACTCGCGTAACATATTCAATCCATCCTTTGTCCTTGAAACATCCATATGGTAGTTGTGGTAATCCGAGGTGACATCTGGCATGGTGGATAGCCTCATCACATGATGCGCAAGTGAACTCTGGATGAGGTGCATTGTGAATCCGATACCAACGAGGGAGCATAACACCATTCAATTGAACATTACCCAGTTTTATCTGATTTTCGATTCTAAGTATGTACCTTGTGAAGGCCTTATACCTAACTTCTGGGATGCTATAATCATCAGGTTCTACCTCCAACACTCCTGGCTTGGGAACATCCCAAAAGAAAATTTTTCCTTGGAGAACGAGCTCTATCCTTGACAAGAATGTCAAGCAATTCATTTCATCATGTTTGGTCGTTTCATGAATTCGACATCTTCCTGGCAAAGCAAACTTGGACAAATTCCTGGGGTATAGCTGTGCACTCAATTTTTCTTGGATCTGAGCAATATGGACAAGACTGTCTTGAGAGCGAAAAATATGGAATGGACGCCCATCCATTGAGAAATCTCCTTTTGGATTTTCCATTTCTGATTTTTTTTACTTTTTTTGGATTTTTCGATATAAAAGAGATCTAACATATCTCTGATTTGGCATTTCAAAGCTCATACTGGCTCCTTCCAGCTGAATTCCCTTACTTGTGAAAACAACCTAATGTTCGCCCTCCTTCTAGCGCCAATTCTTATGTTGGTGTACATTATCATCCACCGAACACCAGAATAAAATGTCCAAAGACACTCTATCCTCTCTTGAAAAACCACCGCGTATGCTAAGATTGCGAGAAGATCATATGGCGATTCCAAGGTTTCTTTAGTCGGGTCTCGACGTGTGGATAAGCTCAATGGGCGCGTTGTGATATGCTGGTAATAAACAAGGGGACTTACAAGAAATCTTCACAAGTTTAGGACTTTTACCACGTTAAAGGCTCTCAATTAGGACTTTCCATGTGGATCTCAAAAAAATGGCAAAAAGGATAGGGTTCAGAGAATCTAGTCTATGCCTAAGAACTCAAGAGACAATAAGGATTCGGTGAAGGGAATAAACCACACTTTGTTTCGCCTCCTGCAGGACAACATACGCAAAATGGGTGCAATCTTCAAGGGTTGTGAGAATAATTTTCAAACCTCGAATGAGGCTGAAGTTAAGTTTCCACAATTAAGAGCTCAGGCTAACTTTACGCATCGAATGCAAATCATCCATTCGAAGAAAGTATGAGCTACACTTCACCATTGAATCAATACAATCAATCTCTCATTCAATTAACCAACTTTCAAAGCAAATTCTACCTAATCTAACTTTAACTTTAATCTATGGCGGAAGATGATATGCAACCTCGCTTACTATTTGATAATAAGAAGTTATTCAAGGCAAATCATGCTCAAGAGCTTTTATTATTCAAAATAGTCTAAATGCAACAATTTCATATTCTATCTCCACACTTTACAAATGAGGGGCGAGCTCACTTACAGTTCCCACCACACCAAGGCCAAGATTGATCAAATCAACGGCCGAGATGAACAAAACCCTAATTAGGGTTTGTCACTTTCAATTCAATGAGAAAATTTCATTTGAGGACACTTGTCCTTTTGCTAAATATAAACCAACAATAAAATAGAAAGTTGTTGCCTGTTGATTTGGAACAATTTGATTGGTTGGAAGATGACGAGGCGCCACCTCAGCTTGCTGGATGTCTTCCCTGGTTGCTTCGTTTTTCTTCCACGTGCTTGCCTTAGAATATTTTCCCTGCCGATGACTCTGTCTGTTGTGCTTGTTCCTTCCTAGCTTTGATCTTGGATTCCTTTTGAGACTTTGATTTCTGCTTCTTACCTGTACTGGAATCTTTGAGGTCTGGAAGTCTCCCCTTGGAGCAGGTGTCTGGACTTGAAGTTATTTTCTTTGAAATTCCTCTTGCTTGAACAAGGTTGATGTTATTCCTTGGGATTTCCTCTCTGAATTCTCCAATTTGTGTCGAGAAATTGTCTAAGTAAGAAAATTTGTTTGGAACACCCTTCTTGTCACCATCTGATTCTGATTGGAAGCTTGTCTTTAATTCTTCAGGAGATGAAATCCCTCAAGAAGTTGTCCCGATTGCTTCAACAGGTCTGGGATTGTAGATGAAATCCTTCTAAGATGTCTGGATATCCTTTCAAGTGTCTTGAATTTGGAGAAGAATGCCCCTGTGCTTTTGCCACAATGGAGGAAATTGGAATTTCCTCTATGAAGTATTTCCCAGACTTAGCCAAATTTTGGCTATTTTGTAACACCTTCATGTGGACCATTCAACATTTAGCCAAGGTTTTGGCCATCTCCATGCTCGAACGAACTTTTCTTGCTGATTTGCCTTCAATTCTAAATCTGGCTTGTGCTAAGGATTTTATTCATTTCCTTTTTACTCCTCTCCATCCTTCCTGTTTTCTGTCCAACACTTAGTGAATTCTTCTCCCCAAGGTATCAACACTTAGCCAATTTTCTGAGTTTTAGCCAATTTTCTCACCCTCTCCTTGGGCGGACTTCACATGAGCTTGGACTTTTTTCTCTCGGCCTAAGTCAGACTTCAAGCCACTTTGGACAAACATGTCTAGGGAGAAGTCGAACTTTATCATGCTTGTGCCATTTCTCAGTTGAGCAAAGTCGGATTTGCTAGTGGTTTCACCATCTTTTCTTTATGCTTGGCGAACCTTCTCAACACTTATGACATTTCTTTTCTTGGTCTAGGTCGGACTTTGCATCATGTTTGCCATTGTACTTGGCGGATCTTATGGATGTTTGGACGTACCTTCTCCAAGCAAAGTCGGACTTTGTAAAGGTTTGGACATGCAATGCTTAGGCAAGGTTGGACTTTCTCATGCTTGTGCCATCCTTTTTCCCTGACTCCATTTGGATTGAAGCAGACTTGCCACCATTCCACGCCATTGCTTCTTCTTTGAAGATTCGCCTCGTATCGTCATCCACCTGCAAGAAATAAAATAAACAAATTCAGATTTTCTCTCTCCTGAATTTTTACCACTCTCTCTCCTGAAGCCATGGTGAATTTAATTTTGCCCTTTAGATTTTATCTCTGGCCGGCACAAATTATTTTCCTCCAAAACATCTCTGGCAAACTTCATTTTGTCCAAGGCATTGAAAATAAATTATTAAAATATTAAAATATTTTAATTTATTCCAACCCGTCCGTCTTCGACCCATGGCTATTTCGATTTTCTCTTCATTTTTCTTGGCTAAAAGTGTATTTTCCAATTTTGTTCTCAATTTCGTCTAGCCAAGTCAAAACTTAAGCCATTCCGTCAAAAAATTTATTGCCAGATCCATATTTTTCTTTGCCGAGGCAAAATTTTAATAGCACCGAGCCTATTTTCTTCTGCCAAAGTCAAATTTTCTCTTGCTCAGTTGAATTTTTTCTAGGCAAAATCCTCATCCGAATGTCTTCATCAGGCGAATTTCTTTGACGCTTGACAAATTCTTCTTCCTTCTGGCCAAGGGCGATCCTTCCTTTCTCCTTGCCTTGTGCATTTTTCTTTGGCCAAAGTCGTCAATTTCTCAACATTTTCTCCAAACAACCATACTTTAGGCAAATTTAATTTCTTTTCCACCTTTGTGTTAGGCACACTTCGTTTTATTTCTTGCCATATCCCAATCTTTTTTAGCATTTGTCCTCCCAAACTTGGCACTTAACCTCTTGAGGACGTCATGATTCTTAGCCAAAATCTTCATGTTTCATCTTTTAGCCTCTATACTTAGGCAAATATTCGAACTTTTCCTTGGACTAGGCATCAACACTTAGCAAAAATCATTCTTTTCCTTTCATGTGCTTAGGCGGACTTCCTTAGCCTTTTGGACAAATATGGTGGACTTCTTTGACAACTTGCTAGCCCCTTCCAAGTGTATGGCGGACTTCATAAGTCTTTTGGACAAACATCTTGGACGTCCCTCTTTTCTAGGGCGGATTTTAAAGCTTCTTAGCATTTGTTTCAACATTTTACCCTTTGGAAATGGTTCTCCACCTTTTTAGGCTTTCACACTTAGCAAAATTTTCGAAATTCCCCTTGGTAGGCATCAATACTTAGTAAAAATTTTGATTTTTCCTTCTTCTACATGCCTAGCTGACTTCAGGAACCTTCTTGCACTTCCCCTTCTTGCTGCATACACTTGAGATGCTGGATGTTGAGGGCTACTCAGCTTCTTGGCACCTCTTTCTTTTAACCGGCGGATTCTGCTTCCTCCTAGTATGTGTACGTATGGACTTGAAGGTCCTAGATATGTCTACTAAGGCCTGGCGGACTTTGTCTTAGTCTTGACATTCCTCTTTGAATATGGCTGACTTCAAAGGATCCCAGGATGAGCATGGCGACTTCAAGACTTTTGGCACTTCCCTTTCTTGGCCATGGCGGACTCTCAAAGGATCCCAGGGATGAGCATGGCGACTTTCTATGTCTTTACATTTCTTTTTAGTGTCGGGCTGACTTACCAGCCTTCCAGACTTTCCATTTTCCTTCCCACATTTCAAGGGCCTTCCTCATGGCGAATTTCAAACTTGAACAAATTTTTCACAAACTTCATCTTTTAAGAGTTGATTTTCCATGATTTCAACCTTCAGATCTGACTGGTTTTGACCTGATTTTCCAGAATTTGAATGTTTTTGGTCTGATTTTCACGCTTTTTGACTGTTTTTTTCCAGATTTTTCAATAATTTTCCAAATTTTCTCTTTGATTTTCTGAGAGTTCTATCAAGTTTTTGGAACTTCTGAGTGCGTTTTTGGAACTCGGGATCTTTCTAAATATAGAAACTTTCCAAAAATAGAAACTTTCCAAAAATAGACTTTCTAAAAATAGAAAAAGTAAACCCTAAAAAATAGGGAACGTTGTTTGGTCCAAAAATGCCAAAAACGAAAAAAGTGAAAAAGCAAGATTTCCTAGAAAGTAGGAAGTCTCAGAATTGGCCGAATTCACAGGCGATCTTCATTTCCTGGGCCTTCTGAGTGCTTCCATGACGTCTACGCACTAATTCAAGCATGAATTACCGACTTGGCTCGGGTAACTCTCGGCAAACTGACCTGAAACTCTCAAAGCGATGACCTCATTGTAAAAAGACAAGTGATAAGCAGTTGCAACACCGAGGCAAAAAGCGAAAACAGGGGGTCCCCATTTGCAATTGGGCGATGTGTGAAATGGTCACAACACGTAGCATGCACGAGGAGCCTGCTTAGGACCATACAAGGCCTTCTTCAGCTTGCAAACATGAGACTCCTTCCCATGTACCTCGAACCCATCAGGTTGCTCAATGTAAACTTCTTCCTCAATCACACCATTTAGAAAAGTTGTCTTCACATCCATTTGATGAATCTTCCATCCTCTAGATGCAGCAATGGCAATGATGGTCCTAACAGAAGTGTAGCGAGCAACAGGAGCAAATGTTTCTTCATAATCAACTCCCTCTTTCTATGAAAACCCACGAGCCACAAATCTTGCCTTGTACTTCTCAATGCTCCCATCAGTTGCATGCTTGATCTTGAAGAGCCATTTCGAAGATACCACAGATTTGCCTTCGGGTCTAGGAACAATGTCCCAAACATCATTCTTGAGAATTGATTGGTACTCCTCTGACATAGCATCTTTCCAAACCTGTTGACTGGAAGCTTCCTCCACACTAGAAGGCTTAGAATCAATAATCTGACTCATCAAGGCAACATAATTGGAGAACTTATGTGGCCTTTTACTTTCTCTGAATGTACCTCTAGGAGCTGCAAACCTCTCAACCTCTTGCATAGTTTTCCTAGCCCAAAGAGGTCTCTTTCTTCTAATCACAATATCGGTAGGCCCGTCAATAGGTTCCAAGGGCTCAACTGGATCAACATCTTCCTTCGGTTCTAAAGTCTCCCTCTGAATCTCAAGAGTATGGTCAACTTCCATATCCTGAGGAGACTCATCATAATCAATCTCCACATGAGTTCCCTTGGATCTTCTAAATGCAACATCTTTCTTGAATGTGACATCTCTACTTATTTCAATCAACTTCTGACCTGGAACATATATCCTTTAGGCTTTTGACGTCTCACTGTAGCCCACAAATATTCCCTTCTTGCCAGAAGGCTCCAACTTGGTTCTCTTTTCTTTCGGAACATGAACATAGACAGGACATCCAAAGATCCTCAAATGACTAACCTCAGGGTTCTTCCCTGTAAAGGCTTCTTCCGGAGTCATATTCTCCAAGACCTTGTGAGGACTTCTATTCTGAACATATACTACAGTCCTAGAAGCTTCTGCCCATAAGAAGGTTTGCAGATCCCGATCATGAATCATGGCTTTTGCTGCTTCCACGATTGTCCTATTCTTTCTTTCTGCAACACCATTCTGTTGAGGATTATAGGGAACACAAAACTCCCTCTTAATCCCAGCATCAATACAGAAATTTTGAAAGCTACCAAAGGTGTATTCTCCTCCATTATCAAATCTGAGGATCTTGATTCTTTTACCGGAAAGATTCTCTACAAGAGCTTTGAACTCCTTGAACCTTTCTAACACTTCCTCAGATTCTTTAGTTTTCAAAAAATAAATCCAAGTCTTTCTAGAGTGATCATCAATAAAAAGAACATAATACAAGAAACCACTCAAAGAAGGAACAGACATAGGTCCACATAAACCAAAATGAATAAGGTCTAAAATACACTTAGATCTACTTTCTCTACTATGGAAAGGAGCTTTTGAATTCTTACCCATAGCACATCCTTTGCAAGTTCCTTCATGCTCCTAATTGAACTTAGGAAGTCCCATGACCATCTTCTCCATGATAGGTAAGGCTCAGATGTGGAGGTGAGCCAATCTTCGATGCCACAGATCACATAGGCTTGAAGAATCATGAACTAATGCTTGTAGAGGACGTGTGCATAGCCTATAGAGGCTTTCATGTCTAACACCAATTACTTGAACATCCTTGAAACTGGAATTCTCCATCCACACAAGAACTTTGCCTTTGGAGAAGGCAACTTGATATCCTTTATCTTCTAGAGCTGAAATGGAGATAAGATTGCGCTTGATTCCTGGAACATAAAGAACATCTCTCAACTAAAGTGTAATGCCGGAATCCAAATGAAGAGTAGAGGTCCCAATCCCTTTCACGGAGTAGCCAACATCATCTCCGATAATCACTTGTTCGGAAGAATCTTTCTCCAGCAAACTTGATAAGTGCTCCTTAAATCCGGTGATGTGTCGAGAAGCACCACTGTCGATCAGCCAAGTTTTGGTATTTGTAGGTACATTGCTTGACAATGCTAAACAAAACATGTATTCACATGAATCCTTTTGTGGAGAAACATCATCAACATCTTCAACGGTGGCTTGTTGCTTAGGTCTAGTAGGACAATGCTTATCAAAGTGGCCAAACTTATCACACCTAAAGCATTGAATCTTGGACATGTCTCTCTTCTTCTTGGAGGCGGGTGTATCATCATTTCCCTTATCTCGATTTCTCTTGAAGAACCTTTTCTTTCCATCATTTCCCTTATCTCGATTTCTCTCGAAGAACCTTTTCTTTCCATCTTTTCCCTTCTTCTTCGAAGCATGGGAGGCGAGAAACATGAATATCTTCATTCTTTGAACTTTGACCAACACCTCTAGCCACCAACCTTGATTCTTCTTGAATGCAGTCAGCCCTTAGATGATCGAACTTAGGCAATTTTGATCTTGCACTGATTCCCTGAATGAAGGATTCCCAAGACAAAGGAAGACCATTGAGAGCAAGCATAGTAAAGTCTTTGTCATCAACCATATGGCCAATTGTCGAGAGCTGATCTCTCAAATCTGAAATCCTCATGAAGTAAGCAATCACTGATTCTCCTTTCACCATCTTCATATGGTGTAGTTGTTGCTTCAGTGCAAGTGCCCGGCCGGTATTGTTGATTTCGTACATTTCTTCCAATGTTTTAAACATGTCTCTTGTCGTCTTCAACTTAGAGACAATAGGAACGATATGATCTTTAACAGAATCAACCAATATTTTCATTGCCTTGATATCTTTCTTCACCCACTGCAACTTCTCTTCTTCCTCCTCAGGTTCAAGAACACTAGACTCCACAAACTCACCCAAGCCATTTTCACGCAAGGTAAGCATGATCCTAAATCTCCATGATGTGAAGTTTGATGCTCCCTCGAGTATGTCCTCAATCTTCAAACCGTTCACCATCTTGACAAAGGTAGAGATATGTCCTCAATCTTCAAACCGTTCACCATCTTGACAAAGGTAGAGATAGACAAAGAGATATAAAGAAGAGAATAGAGTATTGTTGTATAAACAAATCTGATCACGATCTCCTCAAACCCGCTCTGATGCACAGAAATTAATTTAAAAATCAACACAAGACACAACAGATACCCTGGGAAAACCCTCCTCTTGAGGGAGAAAAACCCAGCAACAATATATCACTTATATATTGATATGTAAACACAAGAGTCTCTTTTACAAAGGCCGATATGAAGGCCAACAATAGGCACCACAAACTGATGCAAAAACAGAAACAATACAGTGCAAATCTCAATGATAATGCACAGCCTTCTATCAATGAATCGATTTGCCCTTGAATACAAACTCGCACTTGAATATATATCGAACTTGTGAGAATAACCGAACTGAATGAATGCTTTACAATGAGATCCCATCGATCCTATATACAAGTGAGAGTAGAGGATGTGACTCTTCAAAACATAAGTCAGCCATCATAGAAAGATGCGCCTCACCATAAAATCGCGTCCTTGAAGGTGGTTGGCCTCTTTTAACAAATCGGTTCTTGAATATAATTAATTATCATTTTATTAATGACGTGTCTCTTGAATATAATCAATTACTATAAATTAAATAGCCTTAGCTCCATTTAATTTATCCAATGTAAGGAGATCGCTAGAGGAATGCTACCGACGCTGCTTATAAACATCATCTTTCTGGGTCTTTTTGAGAACCTTAGTGGGCAATCACTGCTATTTTTAGTAGTGTCTATTTTTAGTACTTACCATTTTCAATAAGTCACGACGGCCCGAAATGTGCTCATTTTGTGTTTGGAGTCGCTTATTATTTTTAGCAGTATGCTATTTTTTGTAAGTGCTATTTCTGGCAAGGGTTTGGCAATAGTTCAGAGCAGGGTTTCCAGTTTTAGTAGTGGTGGCAGTTGCAATGTTTGGCATCTCGGTATTTTCAGCAATGGTTTCTCCAACATTCTTGGAGTTCGAAAATGGAAGGTTTGCGACTTAAGTTAATATTATAATGTCAAGTGGCCCCCTTGGACCCCACAACTAGCTTGATGACTTAAGTTATTTTTAAAAGCAAATATTATGCAGAATTAGGGTCTTCTTTCTCTAGGAGGTTTCCTTCTGAGTTTTTAGGAGTTGTTTGTAGGATTTTGGTAGTTTGTTTTTTGGGTCTTCCTGGATTTTTAGAGGGCTTCAGAGGGGTGTGACATGCATTTCCATCAAGGGATATTTTTGGACTTACTATTTTTAGTAAGTTACGATGGTTGCCCGATTTGTGCTCAAACGATGTTTGGAGTCACTTACTATTCTTAACGGTATGCTATTTTTAGTAAATGCTATTTTTGGCAGTGCAGTTTGGCAACAGTTTAGCACTCAGTTTCTATTTCTAGCAGTGAGGTAGTTTTGTTTTGGCAGTGGCTTCTCCAACGTTCTTGGAGCTCAAAAAGGAAAGTTTAATAACTTAAGTCACATTATATGTCATTGTTGCTTTTGGACCCCATGCCTAGGTGTTGTGACTTTAAGTCGTTTCTAAAAGGTGGGCCTCATTTTGGATGCCCAAATTGGAGATTAAAATGTTTTAAGTTATATTTTATGCCAGGTAAAGTGGACGCCATAATACACAAGCAATGAGTTTTAATATGTATTATTTTATTCCTCATATTTGGGCATCCCATTCTGGAGGGAAAAGGGATTTGAAATTCTGGGATTGAAAATTTGAAATTCTGGGATTGAAAACCTATAAGTATGCCTCTCTGCCTCCATTTTCATATCATAACGAAGTATTGCTGAAATTATTTCAGGCTCTTGCTTTGGGGTTGGAAAACCTCCTAGCTCTTCATCAGTTTTGGGTTTGAAAGACAACTCCTAGCTGATCATTTGGTGCATCTTCATCCAAAGGTTGCAATCTGAGCTTCAATGGTGATGGCTTCATTCTTGTTTTTAGTTTGGTGTGGCTTTGATCTCTTCCAACGCATTTTTTGGGTGTGTTCCTTTGCTGTTTGGTGGTTTTTTGGAGTGCTTCTACAAACCTAGCTGATCCACATTTCTGATCATATCTTCCTGAGGAGTTGGACGATTTTTGTGGGTGATGATTCATTGGAAGCCTTGCAACTGGGCACCCCTTTGCTCCTGTTTTGATGATTTTTGATTGTGTGTGTGATTTTTGGCCTGAGGTCGACCTCCCTAGAGGGTCGTACCACTTGCAGCAGGGTACTTGGGAAGCGTGCTTGAGTATTCGAAGTTGTTTGGTGGAGTTTTGCTTCATGATGTTGGATGCCTAGCCCTTAGGCTTCATTTGCATCCAATTTGGGTTCATTTGGAGGAGTATGGAGGGAGTTACGAGCATTTGAAGGTGTTCCAGGCTTTATATCAGAAAAGTCAGATCGCTACTCTTTCATATCAGACCTGGTATCTTTCTCTTTATTTCATATTTTCATGATGCCTCATCTTTATAATGTTTCAGAGATGAATAAATTGAAACACAGAAAAACAATCAATTAGAAGCCAAATAATGCTAGTATAAGGAAACAAAGTGCAGTGAACATACATGCACAGCAATCAGGTAGAGTGCTTCTGCCGCCTGAACACGAATTTCTGGGTCATTCTCTGGCTCACGCTCATGAGAAAGTGGATTAGCTAGCTCAAGTGGCATTTTGTTTGTGTCCTCCTTACTATATTCCTGGAAATTAAGACATAAAATATGGGTTCAATAACTATAAAATGTAGACAAAGACAAACACGGATTGAAAGAGGTGTCTCCAGTTATGTGGGAACATATAATTCTCCTTTGACCATTAAATGAAACTTAATCATGCTAAGCATGCTCATATGCATATATGAATACACAAAAACATATAAATATACATATCCAAATTCAACTTTTGGGATGAGAACTACTCACCATTGTGGTTATGAGATACCAAAGATAGAGGACTAACAAATATGGGAAAACATGCCCTACCATCTTTTAAAATGAAAATACAATAGAATGTGCCAAAATATGTCCTAAAAGTGTACGTAGAACTAAAACTGTGAGATTTGATGTAACATCTTCCAAGTTGATTACCCATAATAATACATTGTTTGAGTATCATCAACATCTCAGCATAAAACAAAAGCATGGTGGTAGTACACTAAACTACTAAAGCTTAAAAGGAAATTCTCATAAGAGGAGATCCATCATTTAGCATTAGAAAAGAGGGTTGGTCCATATATATAAGGAAACATCTAGTGTAACATAAGTACAACTGATATCTCACAAAAATCATAGTTTATTTAGGCCATAAACAAAAAGAGGCAAAAATAAATGAAATTAATAAGGGTGAATAATGTCAAAAAAAATCACACCAAATACTTCATGTCATCTATTTGTTTTGAGTCTTTCACACACAACCATCTCATCACCTGCAATTCTAGGATTTCCTCCTTTAAAACAAGAAGCAAATAAGGATTCCAGATAAAAACTTGAGGCCAACCTAGATTCTAAGCTTCAAAACATACTATCAATTGATTTGATTAAGGATTTTGCAAAGATTTGAATGAGAAAATGATAATGTTCATCATGAAGTTCACTTAGACAAAGGTTTCCAAGCGTTCGGCAAACTTAAACAATGGTTTCTAATAGTTAAGGAGACACCTATGTTACTGGGTCCTTTGTTTTGGCTTCTTGTACCCATATGGGTCCTGTATGGGTTTCGGTCCCACCCTAGTACACCCTCGAGTACGATATCGGGGAGTATCCAAGAGAAATCCGATGTACTCACACCTCGTAGGCCTTAAAAAACAATTAAAAAACATTAAAAAAATCATTTTTTAAAAGAAAAAACAATTACAAAAGGCATTGATTGCCCTAAAGTGAGGGTATTAACAAGTTTTTAACTCATTTGACAAACACAAAATGCCAAAACTGCATTTTTTCCTCCAAGCTGCCATTGTTGGGGTTTGAAGGTTGGTTCATTTTTTTTCTAAGGTAAGGGCTACGAGGGAGTTAAATCTACACCAACATGGGAGAAACAGATGCACAAAGAAGATTTAATCATCAAAGATGAGTAAATTTTTTATTTTTTTCAAGTTTTCCATAATTTTTTGAAGATTTTTCTTCTTTTTTTTTTGGCTAAATTTTGAATATTTTTTTGAACATTTTATGAATAATAAAGGGTTCGAATTTTTTTATTTTTTTTAGATGTAGTGTTGTTAATTCATAATGTTTTTAGGTTCATATGGAATGGTTGGTAGTTCTAGTTCAATTGCCCCAAATCCAAAGAGTTCATTAAAATTTGATGCATCATCACCTCCTTTGGTGACATACCACAATAATTGGACAACTTCCTGGTGGTGGGGGTTCTCTTTGTATTGTATCCAATGCACAAAAGAGTATAAGAGCTTGTACTCTTGATTGAAATCTCACTTCTGTGCTATTCCTTCACAAGGAATAAAATTTTGTCTTGAACCAAATAAAATTGGGTTGTCAAAGCAACAAATATTGGCTTATATTAGAGAACAAGGGGATGTCGAAATAGAAAGTAATAGATCACAGGAAAGAGCACATCTTCTTGCCAAGAAAAGCTTGCAAAAACCTCCTAGTGGCTTATCACAACCAATTAACCCACATCCTTTCATGCCAATGCCACCATCTTCTAGAGAAGAGGATGTTTCAACTTCACGAAAAGAGTCCCATTGGAGAAGGGCTTCAAGAATGAAACGAGGGAGATTGCAGATCAGAGCATTGCTTGTTGCATTTATGGCAATGGGCTTCCTTTCAACCTTGTTAGATCACCATATTGGCAAGATATGTTGAAGGCCCTTTCCAATACACCTTCTAATTATGTTAATCTTGGGTATGAAAAGGTGTGAACCACCTTATTGTCGAAGGAAAAAGCTTCAATAGAGGCATCATTGAGGGCAATCAAGGATACATGGCTCGAAATAGGTGTGTCCATCATTTCTAATGGAAGGAAAGATCTCAAAAATAGACCATTAATCAATGTCATAGAAATGTCCCCTAAAGGGGTGATGTTTTTGAAGGTAGTGGATTGTGAGGGGTGAGTAAAAGTTACAACTTTCATTGCCAATATTCTCACAAAATCTGTTAAAACATAGGCCCTAAAAATGTTGTCCAAGTCATAATGGACAATGCTAGAAATTGTAGGGCAATTGGGTCCATAGTGGAGGGTACATATGGTCACATTTTTTGGACACCATGTGCGGTCCACTCACTCAATTTAATATTGCAAAATATCGGCACACAAATTGAGTGGTTCAAACAAATATACACGAAGGCTGAGGAGATCCAAATATTTGTGACTAATCATCATATGTCACAAGGCATCTTCAAGATCTTCTCCAAGTTGGAGATGTTGAAGGTAACTTAAGTTTTGTTTTTTAATATATTTTTTATTTTATTAATTTTTATTTTTAATTGTTGATATGTGACATGTATCTTTTTATACTATGTTAGTTTGTTGCAACTCGATTTGCATCTCACACAATCGTCTTAAGACAGCTTGTGAAGGTGCAAGAGGCCTTGACTTCTATGGTCATCAATAGCCTGTGGAGTGTATGGAGGTAGTCAAGCACAAAAAGAGCCCCAAAAGTAAAAGCATTGATCCTAGATGACGTGTGGTGGGCTCATGTGGAATATGTTTTAAATTTCACTAAGCCAATCATCAACATGATTAGGTGTGCTATTTTGAAATATAAGAATATGAGAACATTTTGTGTGAGTTTTTGTTGCTCCTATTCAATTTTCTACTTTTTTACAATTTTCTTCGTTAAATGTCATGGGAAACAAGAAACTCACTGCCACGAACAATGAAAAGGAGCATAAGCAATGTCTCTAGCAGTGGAGAGAGAAGAGGTTAGGGCAAGCCAGCCATGTTAAAAAAATGTGGATGTCATCCCAAAATCCATCCTATGCCCAAGCTCAAAAGCAAAAAAGTGAAACTAATGCTTAGAAATAACAATATTGAAATTTGTAGACGAGATAAAAGTTGGCAAGGCCAAAACCATGAGTGGATCATAATTGTCAAAAAGCATAGTTGTGGATGACTTCTTGAAAAGTTATTCTAAGGTCAAGAACCACCTCAATGTCACTATAAGAAGATTACAGTATCCATTGAAAATCAAATAAGCCTTGTGGAGAATGCTTAAGTTTGTACTCAAATTATGTGTGATGTTCATGGAGATATTCAAATTCATATGGCAACATTATTAAAATATGCAACATGCAGCTCTATAAGGTCCTTGATGAAGAATAGAGAGATTTATTTTTTCGAATTGCCAATAGCATCCCTTTTCCTCTTTCCACGTTGTCTTTTCTCTTTCTGAAGGAGCATGTGTAAGAGCACTTAGATGTAAACTTTGAACAAGAGTATTAGATAAAAAGGTGTCTGAAATCAGTCTGCAGATGGAAGAAATTAAACAAACTTAGGAGAGGATATGAAGTAGTCATGTCAAAGACTAATGCAAAGATATTAAACAATTCCCGCTAACCAATAATTGTCAAATCTTAGCAGTAGACTAATAAGCTATATAGAGGAGGTTGACACTTCCAACGAAGTAGATGTTGATGTGTGTTTTTGCACACAACAACTTAGATAAAATATTGAGTACTTTATCTCTCTTGAAAAGAAATCAAATCCTAAGAACTCAAAAAATGACTACCCCAAGGCTTCGAATGTCAGGTCTTGACTATTCAAAATATCTCAGTAGTATAATGTGTGTTTGTTGTTTTCACAAGGGGCCTTACTTGATATGAGACCTGAGAATGATCTTTATTATCTAATATCTGTGATGAGCCCTGCTGGCTCTCAACTCAAACCTCAATAATTTCTTAAGTCTTAATGTGTTTTACTTAGTTTTTTAGAGAATGTTTGTAGACAGAAGAGAAGGGGCGCATCATATAAAAGCTCACAAATTGATTTCACAGCTATTTTCTATAGAATGATAATGCAGAAGGTATTATTTATCAATAACAAATAGATCACAAGTGCTAAACATACCAGAATATCTCCAGATTATTTATTTAAAGAAATAAGCCAACTCGCCAGCCAAGAATGGTCAAATCTGACATATGAGGACGCCTAGCCTCCAGAATTGACTTTTCCCACTCAGAAACCGGATACAATGAGGTGATAGTAATAGCCGCTCATAATGAAACTCAAGCAAGTGCCAAAAAGGAAGCGCCCTAGCTTCTGGTTTCACACGCCATCCTCCAGAAGGCACAAAATTCAATGAAAAGAGTACGGCCCAATGAAGATACTGAAGGATCAAGGTTGGAGCTATAGAACTACTGAAGATGGTGTAGAAACCCCTGTTTCCGCTAACTTTGAAAACTGACTGCTTTGATTGTTTTTTTCTCGTTTTTTGCATTTTTTGAAAGAAAATGCTGAATAAATTTATATAAAATAATGCAACATCGGAAATGATAGAATCTATTGAAAATGCTGATGCCAGTCTATTTATTAATCTTCTGGAATGATTACAAATGAGATCCAATAACATGCAATTAAAAAAGCAACAATATTTTGATGAAAACCTGGATATTGCAGCAAGCTGAAAGAAAACTCTGTGAATGTTCTGCGATAACTTCTGAATGAAGATATCCCTCTGAATGCAATAGATCAGCTGATATTTCACAGCCTCTGAACTGCAACACTGAAGGTGGCTCGTTCTCCAATGCCTGTAGACAACTGAAACCCTCGGCTTCGTTCTCCGGAAGAAGACTTGATCAAAAATCAATTTCATAACATAATGAGCTCAAATCCCAATGAAACCCTTATATCTCCTCAAGAGTTCGAATTTTCTCAATTAGGTTTTATTTAAATAAATTCGAACTTTTCTTTTTAATTTTTCAATAGTTTTCGAAAGCACTTTTAATTATAAAATATAATTAAAAGTGGCCCCTTCAATGATGGGCGACCCCTTTAGCAAAAATCACTTAAGTTATAATAAAATATTATAACTTTATATTATAATGCTCCAGTAATTAATATTTAATTAAATCAATTAAATATTAATATCTCCTTCAATATTAACCCGATGCTCGAGCCGTCTGAAGCTGACGAACAATGAAGTGATTCTGAACATAATCCATCCATACTGCTAAAAATAGCAGGGGTCCCACGCTGACTGCCAATAACTGCTAAAAATAGCAATCCGAGCAAATAGTGTCTGAACGAGCCCAAACGAAAGCCAACTGATAACAATCTGACAACTGAAGCCAAGCCAAGCTCCATCAAGACCCTCTATCCATCCTATCAGCCTACGAGGGTCGCATAATAGGCTAAATCCACCGAACTCTGATGCTCGCAAAATTTGGGGACATTACAGTCCGCCCTCCCTGAAATTGCTTGTCCTCAAGCAATCTCTGCAAAGAAACCCAACTCCTCAGAAGGCCCAAAAATAAGAACTGTGAAGTGTCCCACACATCTCTAACTATCTCCTGTAGCATCAACAAAAACACAACTGCGCAAGCTATCCCTGGATCCCAAACCCATAGTGAAAGTCTGTCGTGTCTGTCATCCTCAGGCTGCCACTGCGCTCTACTGCCTCCAACTTCACCATGTTGTGAGTGGTGAAGTAACCCAATGGGACCCATCCAATACTCGGTGCCAAAACTGTCACCACCTGGATCCCAATACAATCTGAATTCACATCCATCTGTCATGCGGAGATAAGAACTTCTAGAAGCATCTGCTACACTGAATCTCTCCCTGTCCTCTGCTAAACCCTCATGAATGTGATAACTGACCAAGCCATCATGCCAACTGACACCATAGTCATCCTGTAACCATGTACCCATAAGAAAACCTTGTGACATAGAAGTAGCAAACCCTGTTGGATACATATCGGCATGATGTAAAACTGATAGCTGTCCCTGCAAGTGATCCCCCGCAAACAGCTGAGTCGGACGCTTGCAGCCGCTAATCCCATCTTCTGAAGATGGTGAATACCCATCCCACAACGGATGGTATAACTCCGGGGCCAATCCACACCGATGCATCATCAAATCCTCCGTGTGTGGACCAAAAGAGAAGTGATAAACACTCCTCACGATGCAATCAAGATAAAATGCTCCCACCTCTGTCAATGGCTGTCCATCATAGTCCTGGGGAAACAAATTAGCATAAGTACAAATCCCCATACTGGATAATGCCCCACATATCTCATGTGATGACGATGAAGTAGTGACGTGATCTGTCACACAACTCTCGGGAAAATCAACTATCTCATCACAAGAGCTCTCAACCAAAACACTCATCCCAGCTGAATTGACTGCACCAATATCTGTGATAGATGTAACCACATCCTCACTACAACTCGTGGGTATAAGATCCTCATCAACTGCCTCTATATATAACTGTACTGTATCTGCAGCTGGTGGAGACTGTGCCAAACTCAACTCCACGGTAAGCTCCTCCAACTGTGACTGTGACTCTTGGAGGGTCAATTGACTACTCTTCAATGAGTCCATTGTCACCTCAAGCTCATGAGTGAGCTCATCAACCTGCTCCTCCTTCCTCTGCAATGCATCATAACAAATGCAATCCCACTCGAGAAGAAAATCCCTGTCTGCAAGTAGTTTTAAGTAATTTTGTTTCATCATTCCAATTGCTTCCCGAAGTGCATGTATCTCTGCAAGGGAAAAACCACTATCACCGTGCTCATCTGTCAAAGGAGTACTCCAACCATACGTAGCTAACATCTGACGAGCAACATCAAAATGCTCAATGGTTGTGGCAATCATATTGTCATTCACCTTTAGTTGCCCAACCAAATGATGAGGAATCTGTAGCTTATGACCCCCATACAAGTTTTCCGGTTCACAATATGCACTATGATAAGAGGCTGATTCGTCATCACTCACTACATGATAAGCAGCATCATGTGTGCTTTCATCCATGCACACCTCAACATCTAAGGTACTGCTGCTATGTACCTCAAAGGATGGCTCAACTGATAAAGTAGAAGTTGCTGGTATGACAGTATCTTCACACATTTTCACTCCCAAAGTAACTGTATCACCTTCCAACTCACAATCCTGGGATTCCATGTCAACATGTGAACCTTCTAACTTATTTTCTAAAGTCTGATCTGGAAAATCAGACTCACTAGGACATGAATCCTCAACACATAATGCATCGCTAGAACCCAATTCTTGAGTCCCTTCATGTGACAACTCAATAGGATCATTCTACATATGTGAAATCACTGCTGTCTCATGCTCATGCAAAGTTTCATCATCGCTGTCATGAAAATCAGAAGTAGCCTCTACAGTAGAAACTTCTTGAGTCACCTCTTGCAAGGATGATGTAGATAAATCATTAACCAAAGCTGTTCTAGTGTCTTCTTGAATCAAATCAGCATGTCTATCAAATTCATCATATAAATTTCTGCATACCTCATCGGAACTTGAAGACACCACATCATTCTCATGAAGAATTGTATCAATCCCATGTGAAGATTCTCTACCCAATTCGTGTGTAAACAATTCATGGGCTATAGTGTGATACTCCTTCCTTGCTTGCTCAGTTTTGTGGAAGCCTCGGGTGCAAATCCATGTAACTCTTGAATGAACAGTTCTTCTTAACACGTTGAGGAAGAGTGTTATATTCCTTAAACATGCTAATCACTACCTCTTCTCCGTTTTGTGGTGTTGGAACTTTGCTGGCAGGAAGTGAAATAGATCCTTTAGGCTGTCCCAACTTTGAAAGCATCTACTCTATACGCAACAACTGTCGATTGAACTTGTATTGGGATTGTTCAAGTTCTTTCAATGCTTGTTTATTGCTGGACAATGTTGTCATGACGCCCATTTTGTTGCCCAGCTGAAAACCAAATCCAACTGACTTGTGCACCACTGATTTTTACACCTCTGCTATGCAATGAAAGTAATCAACTGACTTTCACGGTGAAGGGCCTTGCCCGATCTTGAGGTAAATTTTCAATTTAGACATTTTGTCAAGCACTTTCCTTGGATGCCCCCAGATTACTGTTTGAATTCTTTTTGCATTAAAATGATTGTAAAATGCAAGAGTTATGTAGTGCAATATTATTATGATTTTCCAATGCAATTAAAAGTCTGAAGACGACAGTAGAAGCTGATGCAATTGCTAGTTGAACAGTTACTGCTAGAAAGTATTTAAGCAAATCGATGTCATGCAATCCACCATTCACCATATATTGAGTTGCAAATATACTGACAATTAGTTACAGCCAGAGGGGCAATTCTTATGCAGATATATGATTGCAACTACCCAAACTTATAGTTACAGCCTTAAGGCATTTTGGTTCATTGTCCAGACGGCAGCATCACAAACTTCCACCAACTCCCTTTCTGAGAGATGATCCCTTTATATGTATGTAGTGCTTCTAATGGTGTTGCTCCACGATTTCATTGGCTGCTATGGAATACTCAGATTGCAAAGATACCACGATTCCTTTCAAGCAACAAGTATTACCCTGTGCTGTGATTACACTAGGTGTGCTTAGCGATTGCCTTCTCTTCAGGAAATATTAAACTCTCCCAGGCGGCAGAAATACGTCAATTGCAAATGACTGACTTCTTTATTTCCTGTGGCAAACTTATCTTCTTCCTGACCCGTCACTAACATTTGGCGCGATCATTCTCCAGTTCCCAATAGTCTTCAGAAATAGCTATCGATCTCTCAAAGACTTGTCCTTATCCGCTAAGAAGCACCTCCCGATAATGAGAAGAATATCACTTGAAACGGTTTTGTCTTTGGCGGCTTTAGAGCTTTAATCTTTGTCTTGTTTTTACTTGTCTTATCTGATCTTTTTGGCTTTTCTTGATAGTCGATCCCTTTTAGACAATGATTGTCTTTTTTTTTTTAAAAACTAAATTCTTGTCTTTAGTCAGGCCTGTTTGACTCCTTTGAACCTATTATGACCACCACGTCAGATCTATTCACCTGATTACTTCGCAATTTCCCTTAGTTTGTCTTCTTCAGAGAAACGCGTCACTATGATTGAGGCCCGATGGTTTTCTCATATGCCTATAGACTTACACGTAAGACCCTGGGTCGGCCACATCACCTGACGCAAAGGAAGTAATAGACGGCTCTTGAAATCCATTCAGCATTTGTCTTGAAATTTAGCGGCTCTCTGGAATATAGTCGAACCCGTCCTTGGTGAGTAGCGTCTCTTCCCTTTCTTATCCTTTGAATTCTTGACTCGCGTCCTCCTCCAGATTATTTTCGAAAATATTTGCTTGTATTATTAAGCAACTCCCGATGCCTGAAGATCAATGCAAATTGAATGTATTCAAGCAACTACCGATTTTTGACTTATCTGGCTTGGTCTTTTCTGAGGACGGCTTATGGCGAAAATCACGACTCCTTCATAGAGACGGAATTTCAAGTCAAGGTAGCGATTTGTTTGGTTTCTAAAATATGTATCATTTGCTACCTAAGCAGCACCCAATAAATATCAGTCATTCCTCTAATCCTGACGCTTGTTTGATTATCTTGTATTTTCAAAAGGCTACGACTGTTGTCTTTATATCGGGTCTCCTCCTCACAAAATAATCAGACTCAATAAGAAGTTGATCTTGTCTTCTATCAACAAATTGCAATCCCTGAAATTGGCAGCTCTTAAAAATTTGTAAATCCTTGGCGTCTAAGATCTGGAATTTATCCGATCTGAGGACCCCCAGCTCGTCTTCCTGTCTTATATGATTTAAAAAAATTTGTATTAACTTTCTTTAATTTCTCAAACGGTCGGAACCACCAATTCGGATTCCTTCAATCCCTCTTATCAGATTCGTTTTCAATAATATATATATCCTGATGAAAGAGCTGAGACTAACTGCAATATTTCATTGCTACGATTTCCCCAAATTCTCAGAAATTTTTTTCGTTTAAAACTGAAACCCTTTCAAACCAACACAGGATGGCAGGATACAAGCTCTGATACCACTGTAGAAACCCCTGTTTCCGCTAACTTTGAAAGCTGACTGCTTTGATTGTTTTTTTCTCGTTTTTTGCGTTTTTTGAAAGAAAATGCTGAATAAATTTATATAAAATAATGCAACATCGGAAATGATAGAATCTATTGAAAATGCTGATGCCAGTCTATTTATTAATCTTCTGGAATGATTACAAATGAGATCCAATAACATGCAATTAAAAAAGCAACAATATTTTGATGAAAACCTGGTTATTGCAGCAAGCTGAAAGAAAACTCTGTGAACGTTCTGCGATAACTTCTGAATGAAGATATCCCTCTGAATGCAATAGATCAGCTGATATTTCACAGCCTCTGAACTGCAACACTGAAGATGGCTCGTTCTCCAATGCCTGTAGACAACTGAAACCCTTGGCTTCGTTCCCTGAAGAAGACTTGATCAAAAATCAATTTCATAACATAATGAGCTCAAATCCCAATGAAACCCTTATATCTCCTCAAGAGTTCGAATTTTCTCAATTAGGTTTTATTTAAATAAATTCGAACTTTTCTTTTTAATTTTTCAATAGTTTTCGAAAGCACTTTTAATTATAAAATATAATTAAAAGTGGCCCCTTCAATGATGGGCGACCCCTTTAGCAAAAATCACTTAAGTTATAATAAAATATTATAACTTTATATTATAATGCTCCAGTAATTAATATTTAATTAAATCAATTAAATATTAATATCTCCTTCAATATTAACCCGATGCTCGAGCCGTCTGAAGCTGACAAACAATGAAGTGATTCTGAACATAATCCATCCATATTGCTAAAAATAGCAGGGGTCCCACGCTGACTGCCATTAACTGCTAAAAATAGCAATCCAAGCAAATAGTGTCCGAACGAGCCCAAACGAAAGCCAACTGATAACAATCTGACAACTGAAGCCAAGCCAAGCTCCATCAAGACCCTCTATCCATCCTATCAGCCTACGAGGGTCGCATAATAGGCTAAATCCACCGAACTCTGATGCTCGCAAAATTGGGGACATTACAGATGGCGACTCTGGATGAAGTAACCCTCTTTTGTACTGCCAATAACTGAATACTGAATAATAAAACCCTGATTGAAGCATGTAGAACCTCTGAATGAAGCTCTCAACTGCACTGATTCGACTGATCTCTCACAATCTCAAAAGTGCTCAACATCGATGAAATATGCTAACCAATTTTTTCGATGAATTAACACACATAACCAACACTTAATCAACTTGGTTAGCGTTAGCTCCAAATAGAAAACTGAACTTGAAATGAACTCACACCAAGAATGCACACTCAATCCCAATGGGGGACAGGTGTTGTCATATGGCAGAGGAGCTAAATGAAATACATGAAAGAAAACTACTCAACGTCAAGAATGTGCACACAAGATCCCACTGAGGGCGAGGTGCTAACATATGACGGAGTGTTGAATTGAAAACTAGAAACTGATAGCCGGATATCCAGCCATGAAAAGCATTTCCACACTACCACCAAACAGTGGGGGGAAAAGATTACAATAAAAACAATTCGTCCGCTGCGGCGGGCATCCACAGAGCTGTGGGGATTCACCACTATGAGTGGGTACAAAAGTGTTACAATCAATTTAACCACACTGGCGGTAAACCATCCAGGGGTACTTATGTGAGAAGATAAAGAAAGAATTGCAGCATTTAAAACTGGAACAGTACTACTATTTACAGTTTGTACAAATGAGAAATAAGCTGCAAATTACA
The DNA here is from genome assembly GCA_007258455.2 of Sequoia sempervirens. Lineage (NCBI taxonomy): Eukaryota > Viridiplantae > Streptophyta > Pinopsida > Cupressales > Cupressaceae > Sequoia > Sequoia sempervirens. The sequence goes on from VDFB02012631.1 coordinate 28,502, forward strand.
TAAGAATTACAATAATCTTCAAACACATGAATATTAGATGCTTTTCAAATGTTTATTTATCTCACTAACCGCTGATAATGAATCAGAAATCAGAACTTCTAAAATCTGATACAAAAACTGTACACTGGAAATATCAATCTGCAACTATGAGAATCAATGAAATGTTCATAACTCACTTAATTCACCTCCGAATTGAATGTCGTATTTTGTTGTGTCTTCCTAGAAGGTATGCGAACATTTTCTGATCATCAAACAGCAACCAAACAGCAGCTTAATTTCTGGCACAAATCCCAATGCTTTCTTGAATGGTACGGCCCTCTTCAAGGGCGATTTTGGCATAAAAAATCAGAATCTTCAAATTTAAATCTTAAACTTTGCAAGAGGGGGCGCCTTGGCATAACAATCACTCACCAAAAATACCCATAATCAAATTAATTTTATTCCAAGAGCTGCTAACAAAATTCACTTTCAGCTGTAGAACATCAGCAACTTCAAAATATGGAAAATTCATCAAAAACTCCAACTATAAGCACAAATCTGCTAGTCTGGATGAGAAGCAGCAAAAACCAACTAGGTGTTGTATTTCACACACGAAATTGGATAGTGGCTAGGAGGTAGCATCCTCGAAGCATGAGTTCAAATGTCATTCCGACAGCATAACAGTATGATAACATGAATGGATGAAATGCTAGAGCAAAAACCTTCATTAAATAAGAGCTCATAACTCTCCAAATTCCTGAGAAGCAAACCAAAAGACACAGGAGACCTTTCAAATTCCCAAAATCATTCAACTTCTCAAGATGGCGTCCAAATTGCTTAGAAGGAATTTCACTTTATTTTAAAAAAACTCTTTTATTTAAGTGGTGTCCACTTTTCCCAAGGCATAATGTTTTTATCAAAAATTATTTAATCACCTCATGAAGGCGTCACCATTCAAAGTCCCCTTTTTAAACACAACTTGAAGTTGTTCAACTAGGCCAAGGGGGTCAACTGCATAATATAACCTTAATGCCTTATTTCAACATAAAAAAGCCTTCAGAGGTCAAATAAGAACTGCAAATAAATGCTCCAACTAGAAATGAAGTATTGAAAGCTGACAAACTCCATACTGCTTAAAATAGAATTTACTATAAATAGTAAATTCTCAGAAAAAAGCCGAGGAACCTCAGAACTGGAAACCCTAATTTTACCTCATACATGCCTACAGGCTTCCGGAATAGGCGGATGAGTGTCAGAACAAATTATTGATGAGAAGGGGACATTACAATCGAAGAGGAATCGTTCTCCAATGGATAAATTGTTCAAGCCCTGATCACAGGAGAATGCACAGGAAGAAACACAATGGCAAAGTCGAAATATTCAATAAATGAGTTTCTCATTGCCAAAAATGCCTTATATGCAAAAGGCACGAATTCCAAGAAAGATACGCCACTTTTGATATTTAAGTCTTTTAAATTATAATTTAAGACACATTCAATAGTTTTGACTTAAATAAAGTGGGCACCCTTTTTGAGTTTAGTGATTAAAATATTAAATCACTTTAGAGAATATTTAAGTGATTTAAAATGTATAAAGTCAATTTGACTTTATAATAAAATATTAAGTTAATTAATAACTTAAATCACTCAAGTAAGCATAACTTCCACAAATCTTCATAGAATCCTGTGTCGTCGGAAGCTATCAACTCCTGAACTGCCAAGTCTTGCAGTGAGCTAATCCCAGAACGCTGAAAACGAGAACGACCAAGCTCTCCAGAAAGTACCACTGACCCTCTAACCAATCCAGCTAGCCTACAAGAGTCTAAGTAATAAGCTAACCACCATCAAACATGTTCATGCCGAAAAAGGGGACATTACAATATCACAATGAAATGGTATTGTTCCTAGACTAAATTTTTGTTATTTCAAATAAACTTCAAAAGAAAAGGTGAGAAAGGAAAGGGTAAGAACTCCTACAGATAACTAGATAACTCGGTGATTCACAAACACAGATCCCTCAAATAACTTGCTCTTGCTTAATCAAATAACTCACAATGCCACAAAAACAGTGCAATCTTCAATGGAAATAAAGATTTTCAAACTGCAAAAATTCATTAAGTACCCAAATCCGGTGCAACTCAAACAAATTCCCACAATTGAGCTAAATTTAGAATGAGTTCAAACTAACCATGCAAAGTAAATTACAATCATGGAATTTCAAATAGTATGAACTAGAGAACCATCAAATATCCAAACACTTCATTATCAAATGCAACTAAACTTCATATAATATCTAAGATGGAACCATGAGATCTATTCAAACAATCCACATAACACCAAAATCAATGTTCCTGCTTGTATTAATTTCAAAAATAGTTTGAGTTCAACACATCCTAATCTCTCTAACACCTAAAACTACTAATTTTTTATCTTGCTTGAGCTTTTAATCTCTTTAATCTCTATTGCCACTAAATTGTACAAGGAAAAATGAATGCCCTTTATAGGGAAGGAAAGGAAACTTGGTATACAATGAATGGCTAGGATTCATCCATCACCAGAGGCTAAGATTACATCATCATTTAATAGTTGGAATAACATTTATTATTCATCATCCATCTCCAACTAACTAAATTCAATTAGATCTTATCTTTGCAATTGTATAAAAGACACCTTTAAAGGTTGACTTTTCAAAAGCAACTTTGCATAGTTGGCACAAAAAAAATCTGACACGGTTCTCAAAAATGAATAAGACAAAATAATCTGGTTGCAACTTAGGCACAAGCCACAAAAAGAATCTCCCAAGTGTGGACCTCATTTGGCTGACTAAAAACATGCTGCAAAATTAGCCACTTCATTCTGACCCAATATCTTCAATGGGGAGCATTCCTTTCTTTGCATAAGTCATAAAAGCATCCAACACAGGAGTGACATTTTCTAAAGTTGGACCATTAGTTACATTTAACCTATAACTCTTTGTATCATGGGCTTTGGAAAAATTGTTATAGGAGGCCTTTCTTGCATGTGTGTCATCTTGGAAAGCCTACCAAAATGGCCCTGACATCCACGCAATGCTTCCACATTGATGAATCCATAGATAAAGAGCAGAAAACACCACAAATCCGTTGCAAAATCATGGCTAGGGATGGCCCTTTGACAGAAAATTAGTCAACAAACAATAAATGAAGCATGGGCACCACTTTTTCCACTTGGAGTTTGTAAAAAATACATTTAAAATCTTTCTTGTAGCTCCACAAATCAGATTTGGTAGTTGAGGAAGTCACTGCAATGGCACTTTCTAGGTTGAAAGACAAAACTCCAATGGGCAGTGAAAAAGGTCCAAATGTCCCTAGGGTACCCAAAGTTCCAATGGGACCTAAGGAAGAAAAAGGGGGACAGGGAACATGGAAGGAACTTGGACTTTTGCACTTGAACCAAATGACCCTGTAGAACCCAAAGTCCCGACAGGACCAAAAGGTCTAAATGTCCTTGGGGGACCCAAAGTTCCAATGAGACTAAAGGAAGAAAAAGGGAGAAGGGGAATAGGGAAGGAACTTGGACGTTGTCCTTGGGGACCTGAAGTCTTGATAAGACCAAAAGGTCCAAATGTCCTTGGGGGACCCGAAGTTCTGACGGAACCCAAGGAAGAAAAAGGGGGAAAGGGGAAATAGAGAAGGAACTTGGACTTTTGGACTTGGTCCAAATGTCCCTACGAAACCCAAAGCCATGACAGGACCAAAAGGTTCAAATGTCCTTAGGGGACCCGAAGTTCCAACAAGACCTAAGGAAGAAAAAGGGAGAACGGGTAACAAGGAAGGAACTTGGACTTTTGGACTTTGTCCAAATATCCTTGGGGGACCTAAAATCCCTACGAGACCAAAAAGTCAAAATGTCCTTGGGGGACCCGAAGTTCTAACGAGACCCAAGGAAGAAAAAGGGGGAAGGAGAATAGCGAAGGTGTTAGTTTTTTAGGATCAGAATTAACATAAAACAGAAAATACAACACATGAACAATAAACACAGCACTTTTACCCTAGGAAAACCCTCCTACTCGAAGGAGAAAAACCCAGCAAAGAATATCTCCTATATATCAAATAAAAGGAGCAAAAATCTGCTTTACAATCAGACCCTTCTCAAGGGCGAATTAATACAATGAATAATAGCATCACTCCTTGATGCAAAGATACACATGAATGTGATTCTCCTTGAATTAGATCTGCTGCTAACGAATGATGATCTACTGTTGAAGGGAGAACTTCTGCTCTGTAGAAGAAAAAAAATGTGAATTATGATGAATGAACTTGATGATCAATGAATGAACACCACCTTGTATATATACCAAACTAGGCAACCTTTCATCTAGGTCGGCCTCTTTGATTTAAATAACAAATATAAAATATCATTTGTTAACAAGGCCAACCTGCCTTGATAATTATTTATTATCTTAATTTTTACTTAGGAGGAAAATAGCTCTCTAAGCTACCAAACACTAACACTCCCTCTTAGCTAGGGAGATATTTTCCAGATATCTACGTCATGGAGTCTCTCAATATGACGCCCACAATGGCTACACCCATTTGTGGAAAGCTCAAAGGTTCATCACAAAGTCTCTCAACGTGATGTTGTCATGGAGTCTCTCAACATGGCGTCCACCATGGCTACTCCCATGTGTGGAAAGAAACACACGTACAAGTGCCCATCACGGAGTCTCTCAAAGTGATGTCGTCATGGAGTCTCTCAACATGATGCCCACCATGGCTACTCCCATGTGTGGAAAAACACAAGTACAAAGGGTTCATCACGGAGTCTCTTAACGTGATGTCGTCGTGGAGTCTCTCAACATGACGTCTCATCTCAGTCTCAGAGACGAACAAGGGTTCACACCTCATATTTCTCTGTCTCAGAGAAATATACACTACAAGGGCTTTCACCTCATACTTCTCCGTTACAGAGAAATATACACTACAAGGGCTTTCACCTCATACTTCTCCGTTACAGAGAAATATACACTACAAGGGTTTTCACCTCATACTTCTCTGTCATAGAGAAATATACATTACAATAGATCTTCATGATGATGTGACTCCCTCTGAAGCTACAAGTACTTGCATCAACCTCCTGACCTCCTCGTCCAAGGTTTGTCAGACTCCCTCTGAATGTTATTTCCTCCTCTTAGAAGAAACTGATCGCAATGACAATCTGTATGGGTTCTTCCTCTTCGAGAGATGTCTCTAGCCACCAACTCGGTCCCATGGCAGCAAGTTGTGCCTCCATTCTTTAGCCTGCGTGACTCCCTCACAGGATGCATCAAGCTCTTCCTCCCTTGAATGCAATCTCTCATCATCCTTTTGCTCCTCGATCCTTCCTAGAAGCATTTTTTAGAGAGATTAGTAATAGTTCATAGAATCAAACTATCTCGAAGAGAAATACCAATGCTAGAAGCATACATGATTCACTATTCCAATGCATGAATTAATAACTACATAAAAGATTCATGAACATTATTCAAGGGTATGAAATACTTATCTCTTTATTGTCTAATCTTCCTCACAATCCACCAATTGTTCTTTCCTAATCTTTGCACCTAAATATTCAGATCTGCTGCAATGGAATGATCTACTGCTACAGAATGATTCAAAACTGTCTGCAACTTCAGAAAAACGTCTTCATGCAGCAGATACGTGGACACAAGACCTCCAAATACGCCCAAAATAGGAACAGCAAACTTTCGTTTTGAGATGGTGAATGTACCAACATCAAAATTCCGTATCATAAGATATGAATAGAAGCACCAATATATTTTGTATCACCAGGAATAACCCTCAAACAATCCAAGCAGCGATCAAACACTTGGAATGAAATACTTATGCGTATATTGCAAATGACGCCTTGGTCAATAATCTGCTCAGTTTCACTATTTAAATCCTCAATCATGAATTGTAGAGTATGCCATCTAGTATCGAAACATATGCAGTTCATAAAGATATGCCTTCTATCAAGCAATCCAGTTCATTTGTCGACACCCCGAATAATACCGATATATTCGGAATATAGCCACGAGCAACGGATGCGAACTATGTCAAAGAATTACATCCGTCGGTGCAAACAAATTAGTAAACGAATGTTTTCCTCCGCTAAGTAGTATAAATACTCATATGCTTGCTTGCAAAGACTTCCTTTTTTACTATGGACACTCCACGTAGGCAAATACAAGGGACGGGAGTATTATCGGGCCTTAAGTGTTGTCCCTCACCATATTCGTTGATGTCGTTGCAAGGAAGTATGACTTCATTGACGCCAACGTAGTCTCAAACCTCCGCCAATCAACCCGATATCAGGTCTTCAACTTCGGTCAGCCACATGGAGTTGTCTGCCTTCTCAGTTCTGTTAGATAACATATGATCCCCGCTCAGGATTTGAATGCTATGGCCGATCACATTGATAAATCTTGTTCAATGCTACGCTATTGAAATTAACCACTTGTTCAATGGGGTGAGTATGAAATCTTCAAACATAAGGAAACATCCACTTATTCAGTGGGAATTACAAATTGCAGGAAATGAAAGCATCAAACGGTTCGCCAACTAAACCACTTATGCAGTGGGATGCATAGTTAACATGAAAAGAGAATCATTTGCTTGTTCAACGGGAAGTACATAAAACAAAGTTCATCCACTTATTCAACAGGAATGCTACTTATTCAGTGGGGTTAGTATCAAAAACCAGATAGAGCAAGATTACTAAATGGTACTACCAAGTCAGTATTACAATGAAGCTCAATACAAATGATACTAACAAGAATAATCCAACTGCTCAAGAGATAGTAATATGAAATAACATCCAAATACCAACAACCCAACTGAAATGAGATGCCCAAAATGAAACCCAACAACACCAATGAGTTCCCCTCGCAAGAATAGAACAAGTATACCTCAATGTTGGCACCTAGGAGTCTGAACAAGGTCTAAAATACAATTGTTTCAGATTTGATATAGTTGTTGCATCAGTCAAATGCACCCAAACCAGCAAGCATATGACTGGCAGATCACCTCCACATGAAACCCATCTTGTAAATAGATATCCTCAGCAATGTATTATCAATTTTACCTCACAATCTGACCCCGAAAGGACTGTATCAAGTCTGAAAGGTTGCTGCAGCAGGTCTGATATGCAATAGTAGGTCTGAAAACCCTTCAAACAGCAAACTCTAATATGGCACGCAACCCAAGGAAGTCACCAACTCGCCATAGAACATTCATAACTGATTGCAAGGTCCTAGGATGATCATGGCGCCACCAAATCAGTCCGAACAGCAAGGAAAAGAGTATAAATCTTCACAACTCCTAGAAAAACATGAAAATCCCCCAATGGTACGACCTGCTAGGAGGGGCGACCAGCTCCCAAAAATCACAAACTTTGCCTAAAATTCTGAAAATTGGCAAGAAGCCCAAGATCAAGGAATCAAATGAGACAATACCCAGAACGAAATCTTCAACCCTTCAATCTATAGCAATGAAACTATGGTGCAGCTTAAGTCATAAAAGGGTTTGACCAGCAAGCAAAGAGCTAAAAACAACCATCAACAACACTCCAAAATTTCACTAAAATCATGAATAATGATCACCAAACATTATGATAACTCATTAAAATGATTAAACCCACAATCTGAAAACTCTACTTGTAAGCTCCATGGTGATTATTGAATGCAATCACTCCCAACCAGCTAGGGACTATCTTCCAAATCCGAAACCAACAACCTAGAGAGGGTTTTCGTCCTCTAAAGATTTAGGAAAGAACTCTTCAGTTCCAATCCAGTAGCATAACATTATCATATTACGCATATCCCCAAAATGAGAGCAAATGGTGGGTTTAAATAGAAGTTAGGGCTCCAAACTTGAATTGCTATTTTCCCTCCAAGATGGGACGCCACATTCCAAGGATGTAATGTCCCCTTCTCAGATGTGATCGTTTTTGTTGACCGTTGGCCTATTCCGAAGACCCGTAGGCTACACGGATGGTGAAATTAGGGTTTCCTAATTTTGAGGAGGTTGTTGCTTGAAGTTTGGAATTCTGATTGCGGATTCTTTCTAGGTTTTCAGAGAGCTTCATAGTGGTATGTTCAGTTTGGCATTCCGAGCAACTTCATGAATTTACTATTTTTAGTAAATTCTATTTTTAGCAGTGGACAGGTTGGGTTCAGTTCAGTTGGTCTTCTTCTTCAGTTGGTTCAATTGGCACTTCAGTTTGTGGCCTTGGGTGCATTTTTCTTGGAGAGAAGTATTTTTCATTATAATATTATATTTTAATATTATAACACCCCCTGCCTAGCAGCACAACTTTATGTTGTTTTAAAAAGGGGGACTTAAAGGGTCAAGGCGTCATGAAGATAAATTATGTTTTTAAAGTCAAATATTAAGATTAGTGAAATGGACGCCTATTTGAGAAGATTGACTTTATGAAAAAAGTGAAATATTTCATTAAGGAAAAAGGATGCCACTTTTGGAGGGAATATGTTTGAATTCAAATTAGGGTTTGGGCGCCCTTCTTGAAGGTTCTAGAAGGCTCTTCTCACATCTATTTATTCTGGCCTCAGCTCTTCACTTGGGATCTTTTGTCTACTACACCGTTATGCTGCTGAATTATCTTCAAGCACTCGCTTTGAGGAAAGCACACCTCCTAGCATTGGCTCATCTTCTTGCTTGAAAGATAGCAACTAGTTGAGAGGTTAGCTTGTAATTGGGTTGTTTTGCATTGTAGTTGAGTTCCTTTGCATTTGGTAGATGTTATTCAAGCATTTTGTCATGTTTCAGAGTTGTTGATGTTGCATAGCTGTAGGCAGTTTTCATTCATAAATCAAAAATACAAAAAGATATTGTTCTGGGTGTTCATCATATCATCTTGTCTACTTGGGGTGACCCATCTTGCAAATTTGTGGATTTTTATTTGCAGTTTCTGATTTTATCTAGCAAAATCGCCCCTTTAAGAGGGCCGTACCATTCTGATTTAGTCTTGAAATTTGTGCAAAAAGAATGAAGGGTATTTGGTGAGGTTTTAGGGTTTCATTTGGGGCGCCATCATACTTAGGGCAATCTGCATTTGATTTCAAGTCAATAGAGTGAGATTTGAGCAAGATAGGAGTATTCTAGTGAGCATTGTATTGCAGATTTCTCCATTTTATGTTGCAGGTCTAATATATCAGAATTAAGAAGGTTGTCTCTTTGGTTGGGATTGAGCATTGAAAGTTGCATTTGGTCTTCGGAAGACATTCTATACAGTTGCAGCAATGAAGGCTTGGAAACTCTAGATTTTAATGATCATTCTGACATATTGTAAGCTGTTAGTAGTACTATCAGCCATACTTCTCTTATCTCACATTTAATCTATTGTACATCCCCACTGAATAAGTGGAAGAGGCTGGCTTGCCGCCTATTCGCTTTCAGTTGAGTAGTTTAGGGACCCTCTGACCATATGCTCGCCATCACTCGGCGCCATTCTTGGTTAGGGTTACATTCTGTTCATCATGCATTTATCCTCTGACCATATGCTCGTCTGCACAGGCGCATTCTTGGTTAGAGTTCCCTTCAGTTGCATTTGCATTAGATCCTCTGACCAATGCTCACGCCTTGCCCACATCAGGATCCTGGTGTACATTCTGGTTAGAGTTACTTTCTGCATCGTTTGGGTTTAGTGCTAACCTTAACGGGTGCGTGTTGAATTGTAATCTCATTGCAAAAAACAAAAAAATTGGTCCGGTTCTTTACAAAGGAATAATTTTATTTATTTATTTTTACTTTCTACCTTCACTTTGGTGTCCCCATAAGAAATATAAGACCGTGTTTTTTAAAAAACTCAAGTTATCCAACCTAGGCGTGGGGGTACAAGGACGTGTCACTTTTAACTTTATAACATAAATCATAAAATCACCTTTTGAAGACTTAAGTGAATAATATGCTAGAACATTAGAACTCGCCAAATTGCAACTGCCAACCACTACTAAAACTAGAAACGTGCACTACACTGCTACCAAGACCGGTGCCCAAAATAGCACTTACTAAAAATAGAAAACTACTAAAAATAGTAAGTGTGTCCAAACACCAAATTAGCCTAAACTAAGATGCACTGAAACTTATTAAAAATAGTGTGCTAAAAATAGCAATACTGCCCACCAAGGATCTGAGAAAACCCAGAAAGCTCTTTGGCTGCTTGGCAACATCAATATACTCCTTTGAATATGCAGACGCAAATTCCGAAAGATAGCACCAACTGCCAAATAAGGAAACCCTAAAAAGGGGACATTACAATTGCAAGTGATGATTTCCTTCTCAATCCTAATGATTTTGATATCTTAACAAAGGACAACATTGATAGCAATGTAATTGAAGGACTTAGAAGAGGCTCCAACCCAAGAGCTTCATCAAGTCTTGCAGCCCTCTAGTGTAGCTCTCTTCATAACAACAAGAGTCATTGGCTACATCTAATTTTTTGGGACTTTGTACTTAGTTTGTAGGTTGACTTTTTGCAAGTAGATTGTAATTGAAATTTTGAAAACTATTAGCATGTTGTTTCATTTATGCACTATGCAATACACATTACACAATGTAATGTAATCAACAATATGAACATAGATGAGAAAATCTATAATCCAAATTTCATGGGCTAAATTCTCATTTGTATTCGCCCTCTATATCTCTATGCTATTAAAATGTATTTAAATTTTTAAAAAATGGCAGGCTTTTCTCTTTTTTTGTGTGTTTCTCTACATTTTTTGAAAATCTGACTTTTTTCCTTTTTCTTTTCCTAATTAAATCCCACTTTTTTCTTTTTATCTTAAACTTTTGGTTTGCCCATTTTTTACCCAAAAGATTTTTGTTGCAATGCTACAAACGACTGCAATAGGGGATTACAAAAATAAAATAAAAAGACTTCTATTTCTGTTGAGGTGTTGATATATATATACGGATGTAAATTTTTTAGTCAAAAAAAATTGTATGGAAAGAGATATCCCATGCTCATTGTAACAAGTAAAATTTCAAACTGCATTGAATGAAAAATCAGATATATTTCTACAATGCATTCTAATGTAACTGAAAGATGACCACACCTGTTTTACCACAAGAAGCAAGAGAAGAGCAGACCATAATATTTGAGATACAGAAGAAAATTGAAACTTTGAGAGAGATCCAAGATTACAAGAAGTTCAATTTTAGAATCCAAGGAAAAAACAGGAAATTCATATCAAGAGACCTAGTTTCATGCGAAGCATGCATACTGTTCAAATTCTTGAACCTTGTCATGCACCTAGTGATGACTACAATATGGTCTTTACACAAATAGAACAAAATTCTCTTTCAAATAGCTGATGGATGTGAAATTTAGAATAATCAACATATTTTGTGTGGAAAGAACATTGCACAAAGCAAAAGATCAAACTGCATTGTGAATAAAAATGCATATATGTCCATAATTTATTCTAATGTAATGGAAAGATAAACAAACCTGTTTTCCTGCAAGCGGTAAAAGAAGGGCAGGCCATAGAAATTGAGCTATTAAAAGCAAATTGGCTAGCTGGGTTTCAGATTCAAAGCAACAATTCCTAAGAGTGCCTGAAACCTGAAATAGATAACAATACTCTGTAAGGCCTAAAAAATCACAATTTAAAAAATAACAAGGCATTGAATCAATATCCATGTTTTTTCTGCAAGAATCCTGCACAAGTCATTGACTATTTCTGTAACCAGAAGAACTTGATGTTTACATTCAATTAGAAGCATTTTGAAGCTAAGAAGTCAGGTTCGCATACACAGCCCAAGAAGGGCCAAGGCTGGGTCCGGCATGGGTTTCGCCCAAAGCACGGATGAGCACCCCCTACATATGTCTAAAATGTACCTAGGGGGATACACTAGCCACTTAGGCTGTTCCCAGGTGAACCCAACAAAGACCTCAAGAAAAAAAACAAAAGCATAAAAAAGGACTTTTTTAATAGAAAATATACTTAAAAGTGAGATTTAAAACCCTAACTCAACCTAAAGTGCCTCAAAAGCTTTCATTTCATAAACACAAAACACAAAAACATATGCTCTCATTTCAACTTACCATTTTTCATCCTTAAGCTTGCTAGTTCTTTTTTCAGAGGTGAAGAATTGCAAAGGCAAAAATTATGTTTGGTAAGTGCTATGGAAAACAACTAGCTTGCACCAAGGAGATTTATCAATCAAAGGTACGTTTATTTTGAGTACTTTTTGAAATAAAACAGATTTTTCCAAAAAAATTCAATTTTTTTCCAAGATTTTTAGCTTCTTTTAAGCATTTTGAATCTTTTTTTAATTGTTAAACATTTACATTATTTTTAAACAAATTGTAGGGTTATATTGTTGTTAATTGTTTTTGTTTTGATTTTCTAAGTTAGAGTGCCCTAAGATTACTTTCAATTTGTTTTTTATAGAATGACTAATAGTTCTAGTTCAGCAGGCCATTCAAATTTGATCGATAATCACCTCTATGGCTATATATTATGATGACTCGGCAAATTCCTAGAAGTGGAGGTTTCCTTTGGCAAGGGCCAAACAAAAAGGGGTTGCCAAAATAGCAAATTTTCTCATATATCAAAGAACAATAAGAGGTTGAATTTGTAGGTGAAAGAGCAAAATTAAGATTTCATCCTTTAGTAAAGACAGAATCATGCAAGCCAATTATAATAGCATCTCCAATAATGATTTTCCCACATCCTTGGCACAGAGTTAGAGAGGGTGAAAGAAATATACACTGAAAGTAAGGAGATTTAGATATTTATGACAAACCACTATATGTCACAAGTCATCTTCAAGGCCTCCACGCTGGAGTTGTTCAATTTAAGTTTATGAAATTCCAATATTTTTTAAAATTATCCTAAGTTTGAAATAAAATTTTAATGATAAATTCATACAACATATCTAATTTTTAAAATTTTCATTTGTTATTGTTTACACTACATTAAGTTGCTAGGACTCAATTTGCATCACACAAAATCATCTTGAGACAACTTGTGAAATTGCAAGATCTGTTGAGCACCATGATCATTAGCAACCTTTGGAATGTGTAGGCAAGCAAATTCACAAAGGGCCCAAAAGCTCAAATCATTAATCCTGGATGATGATTTGGGCTTGTGTGGACTACATATTGAGCTTCACCAAGCCATCACAAGTATGATCAAGTGCGCTGATATGTATCACTATCAACCATACTTGAGAGAAGACTATGATGGCACAAACTCCATGATAGAAAAAATAAAGGTCGCAATAGCAACAAAGCAAAATGACCCCACAAAAAAAAAATCGAAAGGTTACAAAGAATAATTGTTGATCACTAGTGCAAGATGACCACACCCTTGCATCTCCTTGTGTTTGCATTGTCTCCCAAATATTACAGCATGGAGAGATGGCACCATATAGAGATGCTTAAGTTTTTGATGGGTAAAAGACTACATTTTGTAGAATGTTCTCAAATCAAAATGTGGAGGATACTATTGTGAGCGAGCTTGGCAACTTCATTTTGTTACAGAATCACAATCATATAGCTCTTTGGGACAAGGATAATCAATATGGTTGTGCCTCTATAGGCAAGGTTCTATTTAACTCCAACCTCTTGCAATCAGAATTCTATCAAAGGCAAGCATTTTAATTTTTAACTTTCTTACTATTCTTTCACAGCTATATATCATGTTTTATAATTACAAATGTTGTATTGACTTTGCCTCCAGATTCAACAAGTCAACTATTCTTCTTCAGCTGAGTGAAACTAGAGTACATACTCCTTTATCCACTCATTTAAGCACAACTAGTTGGCTGCAAAAAAAATCAAATGATTTAGTTTGTGCATTCCAACTTGCATCCCTTGTCACATAGGGAATCTGACTACAATCAAGGGGCAATGAAGAATTGGGATTTAATGCCTAAGTGTGCCAACTTGGATTCAAATAACATTTTAGGTATTGATGTTTTATCTAGATTCTGAATGTGTGTATGCAGCTGATAGGTACGTAATTAATAGCATTCAAGTTCTATATTCTCAATCCTTAAGAAGCCACCAGCATTTTGTCAAATCTAGTGATTTTCTTAGCACCAATTATGAAACGCAATTCACATATGTATTTTTCCTATTTAAAATGTTTATCTACTTCTTGAATACCTGTGGGTACTTTCTTAGTATTTCATAACAATATTGTGAGTTATCAAATCCTATGGACTGAATTTTAGTTTTATTATTAATTAGAAATTAATATTTTGTTTATTTTATGTATTTATTAAATCATACTACATAACTTTATAATTATAAACAATAAACAAAGAGAGAATTGTAGCCATTATGGGGTATGTGACCCTATCAATTAAAATATACTAAAAACAAATTAAGATCTATAATACATGCAAATGCAATCTTTCATAACAAATTATGTCAAACAAAAATATATTCATGTCTCTAATTCCTTCATAATTCATATCAACCACAAAGACATACCCATCAATAAAGAGTTAAGAGCATAGCATGCATACCCCCTTCCTTCTCAAAGTACTTGGTGAATCAATTTGTCGAATAATTTGTTTCAAAAGACTCCACTTAGGATCTAACAAGAGCTTTCTCCCTGTTTCCATCCGAGATATGTTCACAAGTATAGATCCAATGTGTCCATATGGATCCTGTACTCCTAGATCAATTACAGATAATAACCTATTAGCATAATACAAGAAACAAATTTAATTGTGATAAGTAAGCACAGATATGTCAAACGAGAGAATATTGAACTATTTATCAAAAGATGTTTTATTGCTATATGGAAAACAATTGAAAATATCCTAAACGTAGATATATGAATAGCACAAAGCTAAAAGAAAATAAACCAAAAGCTCATGAAGGAAACTCTAATTCAATATAGGATTGATGATTTGATATAGATGGAAGAAACAGGAGTCATAGCATCTACTTGAACATAGTGCCAATGCTGTCAAGTAAAATAAAAGCTTCAATGTTGCTAGTTATACAAGAAAACAAATGAAGCTAATATTGGTAATTGTCTATGTTTTGAATCCTAAACCATAAATTGAGAATATTAGCAACTTGTCAAATAAACAAGTCAACTTGGGAAGTTCTGTTACAAAATCAAGTATCACTTATTGAGACAAAACTGAACCAAATTACAGAACCAAATAGCTATGATGTGCAAAGGATTGTATCACTGAGGAACTTACTTAAACTAATGCTGGTTACAATCCAAATTCTCAATCAGCATAACAGAGTAAATAAGATCTTGTGTCTGCAGTACTTTCACACACACATATAAACTTTTTTCAATCATAATCAACTAACAAAATGGTGCCACAAACCTTGACAATTAGTTTTAACTAAGAAATTGAATTCGCTTTGAACCTTCAAGGGTTGGATAGACTAATGAAAACCCTTTCAAAGGGAAGTTGTTCCCCTTTGTAATGTCCCCAGTAGGAACATTCGAAATAAAATTGCAATATATCTAACAAAGGAACGATCATAAATGAATAATAAGATATTAGATCATTAATGATGATTAAATCTCTTTGGATTTCTGATATAAGTCCGATTTGTATGCACAAAGAGAGTTTGATCCTTATTAATAACAGACTGCTATCTCTGAATATTATCCTTGATAGTATGCATAAGCTTGAATACACATCTGCTTAATTGAGATATTACCATCCCTGATCTATGGCTCTGAAATCATGCAATGAATTGAATATGTATCTGTTTATATAAGATATAGCTGTTCCTGATTTATAACTCTAAAATCATGCTTTCCTTGAACATATATATCTGCCTATTGATGATAAATTAATAGGCCTTGAATCTGATTGCTTTGTCTGATATGCAATTTTCCTTTGGAGCCTTCCCTGAATTATGTCTTTGAAAAATATGCTTCCATGATTAATTATTTGCTTCCCATAAGAGCTAATCCAATTTTGGAAAATAATTATAAAATGAAGTCTGAAATCTGAATTCCCCCTTCCTTTCCCTTCTCCAAACATTATTTATATCTTCTTATTTGAATGAGGAGACACAATACTTCACAAGGGATGTATTGTTTCCCAAAAGATGCACTCTTTCCTTTAAGACACCCCATGTCTCAATTGCCACCTTTTCCACTTGTTGTACCCAAAATAAATTTTTTGGCATTTTGTATAAATTGAGCTAAATCTTGTTAAATGTCGTTTAAAGTCTGTTTTAGGTCAAACCAATCATAGGGTCTTTGTGGGTTTCTATCAAGGAACACATGTGCAAAATTCTGAAAAATCAAAAATTAGGGTTTTACGCCCCTATTTTTCAAGGAAACCCCCGAAAATAGGACCTTCCCAGAAATGATTGAAAATGATTTTGATAGGATTAAATGACTTCACGATCACATTGGTCAAGTCAGAATCATCAAAAGACACGTTTTACTCTGGTGGGTCTATCTCTATTTTTCAGGAACAAAGTTAGGAGCTCCACAGCCATTAATGGCAGATTGGCCAGTACCAAGTGCTAAAAGCTAAGTTTCAAAAGCTTCAACGACACAATCATGGCGGAAAAGGTCTAAAATGATGTCGTTTGATGAAGGAGATTCCTGAAAATGAAAAAGGTCAAAATTTGACCAACTCTGGAAATGTTACAAAGGAGAGATAGTTCACAATGCTGAAAAGAGCCTTTTTCAAGTAGAGGCGCCCATGATCTTTTAAGGTCAAATGAAGTCACCCAGATCTTCCAAGGCAGTCATCCTTGATGTTTGCTTGCTGGCGCAACAATGAAACAAACAGATAAATCATCTGAGGAATAGATCACAAGCGGCTGCTGATGAAGCAAAAAGAGGCAATTGAAGAAATATTAGGAAACCACTGTCGAAGGCGAAAAATAAAGAAAAAAGAGCCTTTTCAAAAGAAAGGCGCCCTTCCTTTTAGACCACCAAATGCTGATAAACGAAAAAAGGCTTCCTAGGATAACTTTCTCAGCCTAGGTAGATCTCAACAACACAACTGAAAGCACAGACATCTGACAGGGCAGTCAACAGAGAATCAGGTTCAAAGTAGGCAACTTTTCAGATAAAGATAAACATGTTGAAGGACAAAAGCGCCCTTTTCAAGAAGGGGCGCCCTTGAATAAAGGAACCCTAAAATGACTTCCAAGTTTTCTGACTGCAGCCATCCTTGACGAGACAGAGTTGGCTACCTGATGAGATATCAAGCAAAATCGTCTGATTCTCCGATCAACGAGAAATCCAAATCAAAGCACAAGAGGTCATTTCAAAAGGCTAAAGAACGAAGATTGAAAATTCACTAAGGCACAAGCAAAAGCGCCCTTTCTTGGAAAAGGCGCCCTTTCTTTTGATGCCTTGAACTCAGCTTTTCACCATCATGCTTCCCAGGCACTTTTCTTCAGGTTAGATCCAGCTCAGCAGTGAATGTGTCGGCAACATCTCAGGATCGACAGATCAGGCTAGATTCAAGATCAAAATGAGGTCATTCAAGAGAGAAAATAATAAAAAACTTGCAAGACTCAAAAGGGACGCCTAGAAGAAGTCAAAGGTCAAGTTGTTGACTAAAGTCAAGATATTTTGAGTTAAACTTGGCTAAAACACTCCATAATCAGTGGAAATCATCTTTTTGAGCTTCAGATCAAGCCAAAACCACTTTTGATCATGAGTTAGGTCCCCAAACTTGTGGATCTAAGGCTTGAGTCTATGTAATCAAGGTATAGGCATCCAACTTCAATATTTCATTGCAGGTTGATGATCAAGAACAGCCATAAGCTCTCAAGGACGCCATTTACAGATCTGGCCAAGGTTTTCATCCGTTCTATATTTCTTGCAGATCTGAAGCAAAAGAAGATTGCTAATCTGAGGTTGGATTTGGAGATAGATTTTCTCAGGGAGACAGATAAAAACTTCCAATCCATCTTCTGTCTACTTCCTCTCTTCTTGTCTTAGGTTTTCTTGCATGTCACACAAAGCAGCAGGCTACACCAGATCTGATCAACTGGGTAGATTCAGCATAATTTTCTAGTGAAACCCATCTCATCAGATTTTCCAAAATCAACAAACTTGTTGCCCCTATTTTTGGGGGTTTTTCCCAAAAAGTTTTAGAATCAAAATTCTGAAGAACTGGGCTTGTTCAACATTGAAGCATGAACAAAACCCATGTGCCAGACTTTTTCCGAAAAAATACTTCTCGACAGGGCACTATTTTTAAGGGTTTTTCAGAAGTTGTCTGAACACATCCATGTTTACAGTCAACAGGCGAGTTCTTCTTCACAGAATGACAATTTGGCGTCCTTGGGCTCCAATTGAAGAACCAAACCTTGCACCAGCAACTATCCAACCAGATCTTACACATTGTTGGAGAGCAAACGGACATCATCAGCAATCTACGGATCTTTATCTTTGAAAAGAATACATCTCCCACTCAATAGAGAGCCGTAGCAATTACTCTAGACTAAGAAGAAAGAAAGGCTGATCTTGCAGCAAAAAGACCAATATTACCACCTCCCGCGTGGCAGTAATCACCTTGGCTTGCCAGCTGCAAAGAGGTCATTCCAAGCACGGAGCCGCCAAAGTTACTAAGAGCAATAGCTTGCACAAGAAGAGATGGCCTGTCATCAAAGCATTGACTATCCGGAAACAGAAGAAGTCAACACATGGATCAAGGAGCTGTTGACCAGAAATGGTGAAGTGAGAAAAGACACCTAGGAAGAACGTCCTACCTTCCAATTGGCATTTATGATACTTGAAGTTGACTTGATGCCTCATTCCAAGTCAACTCAAGAAGGCATTAAATGTAGTTGGAGTTAACTTGATGTCCCTTTCCAAGTTAACTCCACATCCCACAAATCATGAGTTGTCAGATCCCACTGATTAAGGATGTCTAATTGACTTCCATGATTTGCGGATCTTAGATCTCCACTAAATGTGGATGTCTATTTTGGAGGGATACTTACATTAAAGTTCACCTTTAGTTTACTTTCAATCAACTGAAGTAGTTTCCAGTTGACTCTTTGTTTACTTTCAGTTAACTGAAGTAGTTTTCCAGTTAACTGCTTGTTCCCCTTTTAGTAATAAATCTTGCTAATTGATTGGCAAGAACTCATTGTTAACTCAAGGATTTTGGGGTTGCCCACTCCTTTGAGTTCTATAAATAAGAGCCTTGGGCTCATTGTTTGTTTAACTTTTACTTGCTATGCAAAATTGTTGCGCCATTGTTGCCAACAGCTTTGAAAGCGGATATTTGTTCACTCTTGGATGAGAGTTCGTTGGTTGATTGTAATTGTGCATGATTTTGTGCCTTTGCTATCCCAACCTTTGTAATTCGTTGATAAAGCTTTGAAGAAGAATATCAGAAGGCGCTTGCATTTTGATCAACCTATTTGAGTTATGTCTACGTCTTGTATCTAATAACTTGTTGTTTCATTTCCCTCCTCGGATAAGGGTTCCTCCTCTTTGGATATTTGTCATTGACAGTTGTCGTTCGTTGTTGTTTAATGTATTGTACTTCGATCTATACTTTGGATAGGGGTTCCTCCTCCCTGGCAGGTCTCAGATCTAGTTTACCGTAAAGAGTGTTTTCTTGTACCAACCTTATCCCAGTATATACCCGAGAGTTCAGAGCCTCGGTCATATTCTCAGGAGACGGCGAATTCAGATGATCCAACCAACCCATTCCCGCTCCTTTACCCTCATGCTCTGTTTACCTTGAAGGTATTGGATAGATAAAAGCTAGAATAGTCGTAGTTAAGATCTGCCGAAACCAGAAAAAAAGCTTAGCTACGGTGCATTGTGTTTGTGCACCCTTGTGTCCTACTGCTGAAGTACAAAAAGATAGGAGCCTTAGTTAACCATTCCCTTACTTATGCATTGCTTTCAGCAGAGAGGGACTTCTCCTCTTTAAATAACGAAGAAGTATTGCAAAACATTTGAAATAGTGAACGTTTACAATCAGCACTCCAGAGGTGCTAATTTAAACGCCAACACCACTTTAAATGTGAATAGGACAAAATACTTTACCTTTTTGGATAAGACAAATTTTGTCTTTTTGTTGTCTTGAACTTAATCGCTACACCCTTCAAAGACTAATTGCTTCTTTTGAATATTAATTCCTTCTATTCATATTCATCGCTGCCCATATATTCGCTGCTGCTCTTTATTAATAATAAACATTGCTTTACGATATAGTAATTGCTACTCTCTTCATAATCGCTTCTTTATGGGAATCGCTCCTTATGCCTTAGGAATATATTCATTGCTTCTTGTTTGTAATTATTTCATATATTATCACTGCTTATTAATTTTTACAATTAATATATATGTTCCTTTGGACAAATTTCTTCATCACTGGCTACAGTCATTATTGCTGCTTCTTTAATACTAACTTCTGCACATTGTAAATGCATTTCTGATCTTCATTCATTGTTACCATAAACAAGTAATCAGTTCAGTGCTTTGACAATATGCTTTTTGGTTAATTCGTGAGGGTTTATTACACCCTTCTCCTTTCATGACACAGAAATGGATGACCTGAATGTTACAAACAAGCTTTTGCTATGATCAGAAAGCTAATGAGTGGAAACTTTCCTGCAGCCTCTAAAGCTATGAAAGTCAAGGTAGATGGGGAGCATTTGGATGGAAACTTGGCAACTCTACTGTCCAAGACTTAGATGTATAAATTTTACAAGATTTATTTTTCTCTACAAACTGCCCAGTATATAAATGGGCTTCAGCTTCACCAGTCATACATACTAGATCATGTTGTCTGTGTTGGCTTCATTATTGACATACTCACCGTCACATCACAGCATGGTTGATTTCTCACTTGTCAAGTGCTTCTTTGCATATTGTTCCCATGAATATCTACAAAACTTTGATAGCACTTGTACTAGAAAAATGAAAACACTTATTGTTTTTACAGGCCATACTGTCACAACACTATCACTTGCACTCACATATACCTACCATGAAGATATGCAAGTAAAATTTTGAAAACAATGCTTACTAGAAATTTAAAAAACATGATACTTCCACAAATCACACAATCATTGTTGTTAGATTATCAACCTGCAATACTCTCTTCTTCCAATAAAATAATATTGCACATGTCACTACTAAAGAGCACATAGGAAATACTAAGAGGGGGGTGAATCAGTATTTCAAACCTTTTAAAACTTTAAACCACATAAACCATATGAATCAAAAATCAGAACAATAAGAGCAACAAAAACACCATTAACAAGATGAACACCTGGATTACGTGGAAAACCCTTTCGGGTAAAAAACCACGGCAAAATATTGCTTTTATTTTTTTCAAAGGGAACCAACCTAGTTTACATAAGTGAGCACCAACCCACTGAGAGCACCAACTCTCCTTCGAAGCACCAACTCCGAACCAACTGAAGCACCAACTCTAGACTTTTGAAACACGAACTTTTGTAACAAAGAACACTGAATTTCAAACGTTGCCTTCACTTGAACATTGAGGCCAAATGAAACATCCCCTATGGATATTTGCCCCGAGTTTTCCCAAATGTTCCACAGAAAGTTTAACAAACAATTTGCATGCAAACTGATTTCTATTTATCCAATAACTCGCAAACAAATTTCAATGTAAACAGTTTTAGAACAAAGATCTGAAATTACATATGAATATTGCCTTCAAATCTTCAGTAGAATAACAACAGAAATACCCAATCGTAACCACAGAACTCACAGATGGATTGGATAACCAGGAGTGTGAATTTGAAGCACAAAGTGAGACACCTAAGTAATATCTCCAAAAGACAATGGGTTTCCGTCCACTGCCTCCAATCTCAATGGTTTCCATCCTCAAACCTGCTGAAAGCCAAAGCTTCCCAGAATTCTCCAAGAGAATATAATAATCAAGCATAAACCAAGCATGCTGAAAGTGAGCCCTTGCAACACTTTTATAAACTTCTCATAAGAGCTCATTCACCCTTTTAACCAATGTGGGATAAAACATAAACTTCCTTTTTGCCTTTTTGATGTCTCATATATTTTAAAATAAGGGGCCCCTTTTACTATTCATTTTCCCAATTAACTTTAGGCTCACATTAATAAAGTTAAATAATTGGATTTAACTTTATAATTTAAACTTTATTAATGCGGAGGCGAATTATACCAATGGAACTGAAATAATCTAACGATAAGAACCAATCTTCCATTGAAAAGGCACTGTCACTGGAGACCCCGACCCCCCTGATGAATTACTATTAATAGCATTAATGACTTACTAAAAATAGTAAGTATACCAAAACTGCCTCCAAAACCCCCCGAATTGACCTGCAACGAAAATTGCCTAGGCCAAAAATCCTTATGATTCCTTCAAAGCCCTAATTAGCCTACGAGACCAAGGAGAAATAGGCTAACGACAACATCAAACCATGCGAGCTAGAAAAGGGGACATTACAGTCCTCCCTTCCCAAGATTGCTTGCCCTCAAGCAAACATCAACCAACATGCTGCTCCACCCTAATAAAAACACCATACACCACAAACTGTGAAGTAACATCATGCACATGCAGCAATACTCCCCAATGAACCCAGACCGAAACCCTGATGCACACAAAGGATCCCTCAACACACTAGAGAGTGTCCAACATAAAATATCTAGATCCCAAATCCAAAATAGAAGTCTGTTGTGAAAAACACCCTCAGACTTCCACTACTCAAATCTGATCTCCACTTCACCTTGCTGCAGATAGTGAAGCAACCCAATGGGACCCGTCCAATACACAGTGCCAAACCTGTCGCCCCCTAGATCCCAAAAATACTGAACCACACATTCATCTGTCATGCGGAGATAGGAACATCTAAAAGCGTATATAACACAATATCTCTCTACAACTCCTGCTAAACTCCCATGGATGTGATAACTAACCAAGCCATCATGCCCACTGCCATTACAACCTCCTGGATGCCCTGTCTCCCATTGAAACCCATAAGTGGCAAACTCTATTAGGTACTCACCAGCATGATGGTAGTCCATCCTCTGATCCTGCAAGTAATCCCCTACAAACAACTGAGTCAAATACTTGCAGCCTCTAGTCACATCTTCTAAAGATGGTAACTCTGAGCACAAAAATGACTGGCTTCCCTCGACCTCGCAAAGAGAATCAGCATGCGTACAAGAATTTTGCATCAAATACAAATCATGTACAGATGGATCAAAGGCAAAACTATAAGCACTCCTCACCGTGTACACACTATAAAACTCCTTCGTGAGCCCTGTTTGGAATCCCGATGCACTGGAACGATCCCAAACACTGCGATTATCACTCAGCCCTAAGCTAGTATCAGGACTGTGATCGGCTTCCAACTCGAAGAGTAGATTATCATAGATCAACCCACCATCAAACTCAAATAATGGATTATTCACAAACTGTACAATTACTCCATGTTGATTTGAATCATCCATCTCTGAGTCCCTGGAACAATAAATCGAATTGTACTTCTGAATTGGCTCAACAAATTGTCGATCATAATCAACTGCATTGGATGAAATGACCGATTTGCTTCCAGGGGAGGGCAACAAATCAACATAAGAATCAATCTCCCAACTAGATGATACTCTGCATATCTCCTGTGAAGATGGAGTAGTTTCGTGATTTGTCACACAACTCACTAGTGAATCGACTACGATGTCACAAAAGCTATCAATAATCTGCGCTACATCACCTATCATGGGACTAACCTCAAGAGAACCGGGTGCAACATGTGGTTCCTGCCCATCTGTATCGACTGCCCTGTAACCATGATGGATGAAACCACATCCTCAACCTGCTCACAACCAAAATACGTGGATACATGCTCCTCACCAACTACTGCCATGGAAACCTAAACTATATCTGAAGATGGTGAAGACTGTGCCAAACTCAACTCCACGGTAAGCTCCTCTATCCGTGACTATGACTCCTGAAGGGCCAACTGGATGCTCTTCAACGAGTCCATAGTCACCTCAAGCTCATGAGTGAGCTCATCAACCTCCTCTTCCTTTCCCTTCAATGCCTTATGATAGATGCAATCCCACTCGAGAAGATAATCTCTATCCGCAAGTAGTTGTAGGTAATTTTGCTTCATTATTCCAATTGCTTCTCAAAGTGCATGAAACTCTACAAGGGAAAGACCACTCTCTCCGTGCTCATCTATCACGGTGGTACTCCAACCATGAAGGGCCAACATCTGATGAGTAACATCAAAAATGCTCTATGGCTGTGGCAATCATACTGTCGTTCACCTTTAGTTGACCTACCAAATGATGAGGAACTTGGAACTTATCACCCCCATACAAGTTTTTTGATTTAGAGTCTGCACTCTTATATGAGGTTGAATTATCATTGTTCACTAACCAATAAGCAGTATCATGAGTGCTATTAGCTTCACTCACAATATCATCAATGGTACTGCTACCATGTACCTCAAAGGATGGCTCAACTAGCAGGGTAGAAGTTGTTGTTTTGACAATATCTTCACACACTTCCACTACCAGAGCAACTGCATGTCCATCCAAATCACGATCCTAGGATTCATTGCCATTAAATAAATTTTTTGATTGGTTTTCTATGGTCTGATTTGAAAAATCAGACTCGTGGTGGCATAACTCCTTCTCACACAATGCATTATTAATACTCAAACCTTGAGTATCTGCCTTATGATCACCCAAAGAATCCACACCATTGCTATCCAAATCACTAATACGATCTATGCTAGCCTCTTGAGAAACCTCTTGCAAGGATGATGTAGACAAATCATTTCCCAAGGCTGTCCTAATGTCTCCTTGAGTCAAATCAGCATGTCTATCAAATTCATCATATAAATTTTTGCATACCTCATCTGAACTTGAAGACACCAAATCATTCTCATGAAGATTTGTAACAACCATATGTGAAGATACTTTATCCATTCCATGTACGAACAATTCATGAGCTATAATGTGATATTACTTCCTTGCATGCTCAGTCTTGTGACAAAGTTTCGGGTGTATGTCCATGTAGTCCTTGAAAGGAAGATTTTTCTTAACATATTGAGGAAGAATGCTATACTCCTCCAACATGCTAATCACCACCGCTTCTTTGTCTTGTGGTGTTGGACCTTTGCTAGAAGAATGTGAAGATGATCCTTTGGAAAGTTCAAACTTTGAAAGTGAATCATCTAAATGTTGCAAACTACGTATGACCTTGTATTGTGTTTGTTCAATTTCTTTCCATGCCTGTTTATTGCTAAACAACTTTGCCATGATGACATTTTTCGCTGTAAATATTTCAGCCTATAGTATCCCCTGATAAATCTGACCCTATTTTGCTGATTTAAACTCAAGGAATATCGTCAAACACTTGAGCTGCAACTGTGTATTTGCTGATATCTGATTTTCTAATTTTGAATGATGTAGAATATGCAATAGATGTTGACTAATGATTTATCAATGTACTACAAGACAATGCAAATATATATAGCTGCCTTTTCAATGCAATGAGATGACTAAACTAATTGTAGACACTCAGCTACAGCAAGAGACATTATGTCAAACAATTAGAGAGCAAACTCCAAATCCATTCTATTGTAGATTGTACTTGAAGATTACAATACTTATCATTACAGATGCAAGTCCAACTACAGTACAATGCCTTGAAAGTGCAGACTTGAATACAGAATGCAAGCTATGAGGTAGCTGACAGGACAGCGATGCAAGATATCCAAATGCACTCCAAATGCTAATTATATAATGTCATTACAATGCTGGGTACATTAATATGACCGTCCTTTTCTATGGTGGATTATTATGCAATCAATTCTACATTACAAGACATTATGCTCCTGTAAACTGTTGTCTATGACAGTGATTTTATTGACTGAAACCAGAGACAAAGAGGAATGTAAATTCTGTATTGAACCTGGAAGCCACGTTTGCTCTCCCATAGACTTGTCAGCAAAACCGTCCTCCAACAAGTGCTTGCCCAACGCATATCAAAGTCAGTGCCAACTGGAGTGACGTCTTTATTCTGGAAGGCCTAATAAAATAAATTCGTCTACCTTTGGGATTGCGTCTCTTCTAGGGGTGACAATTTGAATATATCTGCTTGTTTTATCTCCAGCTACAGTTCGATATTTGTCTTTATCCGCTAACATCCAGAGCACCTGAAATATTAGGAATTACCCAACATATAATATCGTCCTCCAATATGTTTGTCTTTTCTGACGCTGGGTAGTTTGTCATATGCAGCTATGAGAGATAAAGTAATAATATCGGCCTTTGAAATATATTCTCAAAGGACCATCGAATTCCACTCTGTCTTTTAATTTCTGACGGAACTCCAGATTTGTCTTCTACCGTGTGATTCTTCATTAGAAATCGGCATACTTTACAAATATTGGCCCAAACAAATACTACGTTTGTCTTACTAGCTTTCCAAGCAGCTACCTGGCGGTCTCTTGACTTTTCTAATATTTGTCTTATCTGAAACTCCAACTGACACCTCCAAATATGAAGAGTATTCACCAAAATACAAAGTGAACTGCTGCCATGAAGACTTCAAATTTTGTCTTACTCTATCTTACAGCAAACTCTTTTGCCAATATAGTCGTCCTCCAACTTAATCAATATGATTTGTCTTTAGTCAGATGACCCAACACCCAAACAAAGAGGTCCCAATAGGTCTCAAAAGAAAGTGATTCCTTTCTTTTTGTCACCGTTTGTCTTATTCTCCCTGATGTTTGTAAAATAGAATAGCAGTTGGTTTATAAAGTTTGTCTGTAGCAAGCAGGTCTCCTCAGCAAAAATCGTATGAAATCTCAAAGGCCAATCTCCTTTGATATAACCGCCTTAAGCAATATGAAGTAGGAAACTAAGCAGGACCCGATGAGCTGTCTTATGCCTGCGTCAAGGTATTTTGTCTTTTCTATAATTTTGTCTCTTCCTGATTTTGACTTATGTTTGGGTCTGAAAATTGCAGGAGTATATTATCTCTGAAAAATAAACCCTTTCATACAATACCTCCAATCTTGTCCTCAGACTTCTACAAATCTGTTTCTGTCACTCATAAAAACCTCACAGGCTGGCAGAAATTTTTAGCTCCGATACCACTGAAACATCCCCTATGGATATTTGCCCTGATTTTTCCCAAATGTTCCACAGAAAGTTTAACAAACAATTTGCATGCAAACTGATTTCTATTTATCCAATAACTCGCAAACAAATTTCAAAGTAAACAGTTTTAGAACAAAGATCTGAAATTACATATGAATATTGCCTTCAAATCTTCAGTAGAAAAAATAATAGAAATACCCAATCGTAACCACAGAACTCACAGTCGGATTGGATAACGAGCAGTATGAATTTGAAACACAAAGTGAGACACCTGAGTACTATCTCCAACAGACAATCGGTTTCCATCCACTACCTCCAAGCTCGAGGGTTTCCGTCCTCAAACCTGTTGAAAGCCAAAGCTTCCCAAAATTCTCCAAGAGAATATAATAATCAAGCATAAACCGAGCATGCTGAAAGTGAGCCCTTGCAACACTTTTATAAACTTCTCATAAGAGCTCATTCACCCTTTTAACCAATGTGGGATAAAACATAAACTTCCTTTTTTGCCTTTTTGATGTCTCATGTTTTTTAAAATAAGGGGCCCCTTTTACTATTCATTTTCCCACTTAACTTTAGGCTCACATTAATAAAGTTAAATAATTGGATTTAACTTTATAATTTAAACTTTATTAATGTGGAGGCAAATTATACCAATGGAACTGAAATCATCTGACGATAAGAACCAATCTTCCATTGAAAAGGCACTGTCACTGGAGACCCCGACCCACCTGATGAATTACTATTAATAGCATTAATGACTTACTAAAAATAGTAAGTATACCAAAACTACCTCCAGACGCCCTGGATTGACCTGCAAAAAAAATTGCCTAGGCCAAAAATCCTCAAGATTCCTTAAAAGCCCTAGTTAGCCTACGAGACCAAGGAGAAACAGGCTAACGACATCATCAAACCATGCGAGCTAGAAAAGGGGACATTACACCAAACTTGTATAAAAGTTGTCCAAACTCAGAAATTTGCAGCAACTGATTTGACTGAACAACAACTCTAACTTCACAATACTCAGACACAAGATTCATGCATGAAATCTGAGCACACCTCTAGACAATACTTCACACATTTTCCATCGAAGACATCAAATATCTACAACATGACTTCACCTCTTCCTCAGCAATTAGACACACTCATTACTCACTTCACACGGCTCCAATCTTCATTCAAAATCCCAAACCAAAATGCAGCCAGATGTAAATGACAAAGTTTCCCTGAAAAGCACAAAAACTCCTCACTAACAAAATAGTCTTTATTTATCACATCCCCTTTTTACATACACCATAAGCACTAGAAGAAAGGCAATAATAAGAAATCTCCAACACAAGCTTCACAAAGCTCAATAATCAGACCTGCAGTGCATCGTATTCACCTTTCTGATTTTACGACCAGACACCAATATTCAAAATATCCATTACACAGATAGTAAACAGCACCAATTAGATTTTTTTTTTAGACACTCAGCACCATATAGCCCACACACAAATGAAGGAATGGAGACCCACAATCAACTTCAGAAGCCACCCCACATGATAGATCTGTCAGATATTATAAAAGCCAATGCAGCAAAGGGATACTCCATATGCACAGAAATCAGATTCAAAAGAAACGCCTCACTAGATATAAGCCGTCAGTGAGAGTAGACGCATGACTACTCATAAAAAGGCAACGCAAACTTTAAAAATAAATTCCATGAGTATAGTTTGCAACACACCAAATCACCAAGAATAGTGACGAGAACCTCCTTCATACTTCCGTTTATTTCAACTCATAAACATTTTCTCGAATCCTCAAACATTTGAATCAAATGAAGTTTTTTTTTAAAAGACCATGAATCATTTTAATGAGTGCGATTTTGAATAAAAACAAAATGTTTTTTTTTCACTGAAGGCGATATCATAGTTTTTAAAATAAACACTTTTGTTTCAACTTCACCCACACTCACGCCCCTGTAGCCGTCGCAATAACTGAAGGCGTCATATTGGAATAAAGCTGCTCAGAATACTGGGCATTACCAAATAAATAATTTCCAATTCAAAATCTCTATCACGGACTCTTCTTCATGATACTACAGCCAATGCTTTTTTTAGCGCAACAATAAAACATCCCTGTAACCTCTTTTTGCTATCATTTTCAAAACACGTATAATAAGCACTGCACAGAAATACATCGAGCCCCATACAATAAATCTGGCAATCTGAAACGGGACTAATTCCCAAATTGAAAATGCAATGATTAAATTGATTTCACAAATTAATTCCAAAAACTTCTATGCACAAATTTTAATCTAATATTTAATTCCCAATTGAATAGTTTGAAATTAATTGAATAAATTAATCAACAATTGCATTCAAATACATTCAATCATGCCATAAATAAATTATTAATTCAATAAACTCAAGGTATTTAAAACATTTTTATTGCTCAAATAATTTATCAAGCAGTAATACTTATCTTTTGAAATGTGGAGAAGAAATCCCAACTATTGTTGGAATGGACCCTGGTTCAGCCTCTTCCGTCTGTGAGCAATCTGGGATGAAAGCGTACTTTGCCACTCTACATGAGTGTTGGTTCCACCAGAACAATGCTCAACACTCGTGCCACAAAACCATGCCCTAGACAGGACCATCCTGAGTGCACGCACTTGTACCTCAGGTTGGACTCACACTATAGGAGTGCCCCTTCTCCATCCTACTCACAGCCTGCTAACCTGGAACCCTATTCCCGCAATGTGTTGTACTTGCTTTTCTCTTTTCTTTCCTGTCCATCCCCATTATTTAGTTTTCACGGGTTTTTATACAACAGAAAGGGTAGTTCCAACCTACGCATCCTTTCGAAAATAATTACATTACAACATCCAGTGAAAACTTCAATTATTATTTTATTACATGTTCTTTCTTGAACTATTACATTAGTTCTTATTTTATTTTTATTCTCTTTTTTTCTTTTTTCTTCCACGAGGAAAAAGTCTCATAACACAATCTAAAAATAAGCACGACCTTGTAGCATATTGATCAATTGTGCGATTCATAGAAGTCTTCATCACGTTTAAAGAATCACAATGCCTGCAATAGAAACCGTCAATGATAGAGATGCATTCACAAAATGTTACAAAAAGAATCGCCTCGAATATACTAAGGCACGTCTCAATAATACTCCTAACGGAGATTAAAGACGTCTCCTAACGGAGATTAAAGACGTCTCCTAACGGAGATTCATGCCTCTGCCATTTACACAACCCATAGACACATTCAACGCAGATAAATTTTCATTAAATTTAAGCTACCACCATTCAAAGTTCACATAAAACAAATATAAGCCGCCTTACAACCATGGAATTCAACACCACCTAAAAATATCCTGTCGCCTCATATTAATCCATAGGTTGATTTGAACGCTTTAGAAATGAACCAGATCACACTTCAAAACATCGAGGAATCCGGATTGCTATAGGCGGCTTCACTTCCCATCACAGTACGGTGTATAGAATTCATAATGTCTTGTGTAAAGCATTACAACTCTACTACTCGAGAAATTCAATCAATGGATGGACGAGTGATATGCAGTATCAGGCCGACATTAAGAAGTGATTCGGTATTCCTCCAAATCCGAATAATTTGGTCATTACCATGGAACAATGTGAGAAGGCATTCAATGTTGATAAGGAGAAATGTCAGAGGAGAATTGCAGAGAGATGGCTTAAACAGAAGAAAGTTAACTTGCCAAAGAATGTGGGTCGTGGAGAGTTCAAAGATGAATATGCGGTTATGATTACCCTTCTTAACCGTGTTTCCGGTCAAGCGGATGCCAATAAATTCCATCCTTGGATGTATTATATCATGGCTCAGCTCATCAATAGAAAGGAGCATTACGACTAGGCCTCTCTGATCAGCAACGTTCTCCACAGACAAATGACCGGCTTCTTGGTTGCTCACGAGTTCCATATGTGTTCATACCTCGTGTATCTAATAGCCTTCCAAGGCCAATTTAGAGGGTTGAACACTATGGGGATTCTAAGTGTACAAAAAGTTCATCAATATTACGCATAGCTTGAGTTCACACAGTCCGAGCGACACTTCAAGCGAGTGCAGGAATCATTTTTGATGTACACAGTAAGGAATCTAGATCGGGAGTTACATGTACGTATCTCAGCAGAAGCCAAATCAGCAATGGTAGAATGGGCGGATTGGTTCATCCGGTTCCCAACTTTTACCTACATCCGCGTGTACGGATACGCAGGTCATCCAACCATGCTACCCCATTATCCTTCGGATAAAGTGGTGTTCATGGAATTCCTACGGCAATTGTACGATGTTCACTCCTATCTGCACAATAAACGCAAGCCAGCTACCACTTTTCCATTACAGATAGGGATTTACAAGTGTAAGTCGGCATTTGACACCAAGGCCATGGGCCATGAGTTATTGAGACTTAATCTTAAGTATCTCGTTGAGACACTCATATGACCCTTGGGGTCACTTCTCAACACGCCTTGGAGGCCATTCTTCTCACAAGCCTTCTATGGATGACTACTGGTTCAACTATGAGGATGAGTTCGAGGTGCGTCGATGCAGTTACAGCAGGTTCACCCTTTCACAGTTTTCTATTTTCATGTCAGAGGATGTGGAAGGATTGTCAAATGATGATGGGGATGTCACACTCCCTCAATTCTTCACAAAACTGGTTGACATGCAGTCGCTTCCAACTGTTGATTGGTTTACCAAGGAATGCACATCTGTTAAGGAGAGATCAAGCAGGGTTGTCAGAAACAGCATAATCTACTTGGATAGCAAGAAGACGAGGGTAGCCATGCCAAACACAGAGCCACCACCAATGGTTACTTCACTGCCTTCCACGTCAAGGACAAAGCCCAGACAAAAGAAATGGAGTAATCCAAACAAGGGAAGCAAAATGTTTGGGCATTCAAAGGGAAAAGCAGCAGTTGTTGATTTGGACCAGCAAGAACATGTGGAGATTGCCACAGATACAGTTGAGAGCATGCTAGAAACAGAGGTAGAGCCTCCCATTTCATCACCAACACAGCAGTCTCCAGTTCACATCAACTTGGAGCTAAACTTGCCACCACGTAGTAGTGCTTCCACACATTCCCACTCATCAGGAGTTCCTATGACTAGCACCAATCCTTCTAGTGAGATTAGTCGAGACTCGTCTTGGCTTGAGAATCAGCTGGGTAGGAAGAGGAGGCAGCCATCCCATAAATTGGACTTCTCAGATTTTGATCATGTCTATCAAGACACGCCAAATAAAAAGATAAAGAAGCAAGTCCATGTGGAAAGGAACGGTGACAAGGAAATCATAATTTAGATAACTGCACCGCCAGAGGATAAAAACTTGGACGAGGTAGAAGTTGATGACTTCACCTTGAAAAGGTCAACCTTGGTAGAAGTACACGCCAAGTAGATGTTGATTTCCTCGAGGTTGCAACGGAAAGCATAAAGGAGAGAGTAATAAAGGATGGAGAAGATGAAGCAATCCTCAAAGCTGAAAACCAACAGCTTCACCAGTATATCTCAAACCTTATGCACAGCACTAAGAATATCACCGCCTTACTCCCATAGATGTTAGAGTTACCAGCAGAACAAAATCAGCTAAATCAGCTGGTTGTATATGGGAAGCGCCTGAAAGACTAGGAAGAGGAGTTCATCACAAGGGGCCGCTTCATACTTTCAAAGTTGTACCAATTGAGGTACAATGCCCACAACTTCAAACAGAGATTCAGAATTCGGAGTGAGACTTAGCGGTTGACAAACCATGGAATGAGATCATGGAATGAGATCACGGTCTGTCACCTGAGGATGGCATATGATTCAGTCACTGCAAAAGAGGATAAGGAAGCTATTTTTGCTTGGAGAGAACAATTAATCTTCAAGGTAAAAATACATGAAACAATTTCTGTAGAGTTGGCCAAGAGCAAAGAAAAGGTCACAAGTGCTATCAAGTTCGTGAGAACTTTCATGTCACGAGTCCCTTTCCAATATTGGTGTGAGGGTGGTGAGTACATTGAGCTCGCCAACGCACAGTCGGAGTCGAAGATACTCATTCACGGTATTTTCAGTGGAGATTCAATTGGCTATAAGTTGGATCAACTTACAGTCATGTCAGCATTATTTGATGAGGTGGCCAGAATTGGAGGAGAACTGCGGAGTTGCATCACAGGCGATGAAGAGATGTTAAGGAGACACCGAGTACTTCAGAGGAGTATCAGTGCTCCAGATGGTGACACAATCAACAACCTCGTGGAGGGGTTAAATGCTCGAGATAGCAGCCAATGAACTACAGATCAGGGCGTCCCACCTTTCCAGGATAGACATTAGACACAGCACTTAACTTGATGCTTCTTTCTGAGTTAACTCGCTGATCCACATCTCATTGCATGTCTATTTTGGAGATACCTATGTACATATGTAGTTCTCATGTAGTTTTCAGTTTCAATTAACTGAGGTTGGTTATCAGTTGACTTTCATATCAATAAGGACTTGCGTGTTGCAAGGTCCAATTAGTTTAGTTTAGAATCAATTAACTGAAGTAGTTTTTCCAATTAACTGTTAAGTTGCATACATTTAGGTTTAAGAATAAATCTTGCATGCTTGCAAGACTGATGTTAACTCAAGGAGATTTTAGGGTTCACTACTCCTTTGAGGTTCTATAAATAAGAGCATTCTTGCTCATTGTATTTCAACTTTTGATGTGACAACAAATTGTTGTGCCCACCTTGCCATGCAATATTGCTATTTTGTATTGGTTCACTTTGTTAATATAAAGCTGGTTTGATCGTTCATTTGTGTGATAGGTCCTTCATGCAATTTGTTGTCCCAGATTTATTTGTTTTTAATAAGCTTGTTTCATATCTACACCTCGAATAGGGGTTCCTCCTCGGGAATTTAGAAATAAAGTTTATCGTTTGATGTTATTAATAGTTTTTCTTTCATATCTACACCTCGGATAGGGGTTCCTCCTCCTTGGGAATTTAGAAAGAAAGATTGTCGTTTAAGTGTTGTTTTCAGTAAGTTACTTTCAGCCTACACCTCAGATAGGGGTTCCTCCTCCTTGGGAATCCTGAGAACTAGCTTGTCGTTTGATGTTGTTTCCAATAACCTTCATTTCAGCCTACGCCTCGGATAGGGGTTCCTCCTCCTTGGATATCCTGATATAAAGTTTATCATCTAACATTCCCACTTGCTCCTAAGTCCTCATGCTTTGATTTTCTTAAGGAAATAGGATAGTTTTAGTGTTAGCCTAGTTGTAGATAAGAATCTGCAAAACCAGAGAAAACCTTAGCTACAATGTGTTTGGTTTCTTAACCTTGTGTCTCTATCAGCTGAATCAAAAAGATAGGATTTTAGAATATTTTACTTTTACTCATATCAGCAAAAGAGGGAGCTTCCCCTCCTAATTTGAAGAGCAGTTAATACTGTGCATAGCTGTCTATTGCCAATACGCACTCCAGAGGTGCCAATTGTAACGCCAACATAGAACAATTGGCATGTTACAAAACTGGTTCAAGTATAATCATCAAAAGACGACTCACATTTGGATGAGGTGGTTGTCATGGCCAATTGGCATAGCATTCTCTTTACCATAACAAATTTTGGAGTTTCCCCTTTGATGCCTTGAAGCACTACCTCATCACTTTTAGGTTTTAATATCATAGTGAACCCTCTCATAGAATGCATCCATTGCAAGTTCCATGTTTTTGCATATCCCATGTTCACCCAATGTGGTGACCAATGGTTTTGCTTCCATGATGCTCGAGACCTGAAATGTATCATTCTTCATGAGCCCTTCAGCTTGCTTGTAGCTTGATACCCAAAACACCATACCAAACTAAGTTACAAAATTTTGAACATTATAAATACCTTCCTCTAGCATCAAGCTCCCCAAGGTGCTCCCCAAGGTGACTATCTCCATTTGGCTATCGCCCACGATCTTGTCTTCAATTGTGGTGCTTGACTCCCACGCGTGATCTACAAATTGTGGGCATTGTTCCTTCACAATGAGGTTATAATGCACAACAAACCCTATGTGATCTCTCATAAACCTCCTTTCATTCCAAATGCAAGAATTGGAGAACTTAGAAGTAGCACCAATGCGTCTATCCTATTTCACCCTCAAGGGATCACTTGGATAAGGACAATTTGAAACTTGAAACAAGGAGTCCACATGCCCTATACTGCAAGTTGTATCTCTTATTCTATCACCTTTTTTTGCATGCTTTCCATGATGACAAGGATTTTTGAATGACATAGGAAGCAATGAATCTGAAACATCTTCGTACCTTTGGATGCAAACAAAATGCTCATCCTTATTTTTTGAAAACAAATTTGTTGAGATATCCTCAACACCTCCATTTTTGTGACTCAAAACCCCTGAATTAGGGTTAGGTATGTTCCTCTCAAATGCATATCTTCCTGCAATGCTACTTGGAAAATTAACCAATGGCTCATCACTTGAAAGCTCAAAAGATCTTGCATGATTGGCATATCTTCCTTCATCTTGGACTCTCCTCGCTCAACAAGTGGTTTACTTCCTCGAACTTTTTTTGACACATACGATCATTAGAAACCAATAAAACATCTTATTCTAACAAAGGATCTTGCATGTTGGGTCCCTATTGTTCATACCCAATGATTCGCTTTGTAGTAATGTCTTGTGGCTGCTCTTGATACCTTCTCCTCCAATGCCCATTTCTTGTTTTCATCTCATAATACTCAATGAAAGATATGTCACATTGAATGGTTGGGTTTAAGGAATTATATTCAAAATGATACCTTGCCATTTCGACCTCTTGTCGTGGTGGTATGAGTTGTTCTCCCTCAAAGGGGTCTGCCTCTTCTCTTCATAAAAATTTGGCTCTGAATTTCTTTGTGGGTGAGTTCATTGAAACCTTGCCATTAATTGAGTTACTTCCTTCTACAAAAGGTTGATTGGATCTACCAGCATTCCATTGTTCATTCATCTCCCTTAGGATGTGAGCTATCCATGCCATCAAATCTCTCATAAAGTCACCCACTATCCATCGAGAGATCCTAACCAAAGCTTTACAGGATGCCCATGTCCCTATAGATATTGATCCTACACAATTCCAAGCCTTAGTAGGGCATCTCTCATCCACTTATCAATTAGCCTTCAGCCAAAATGACATGCCACCCATTGATCCATCTCATAATCGTCCATTGCACATTGAAGTCTTCATTGCTAAATACAAGGTGAAATGAGTCTTGTTGGATAATGGTTTTCCCATGAATCTTTGTACATTAAAGTTCATAAAGCAAGTGGAATATACTCAAGCAGATTTGGACCCTCAAGTGATTACTATCAATTATCAAAGCTTATGATAATGCAAAGAGGGATTTTGAAGGCACTATTTGTGTTGTACCCCAAATAAAAAAATTTACTACACTTAGGCATTTTGAAGAAATGAGTAAAAGTCTTGTCAAATCTGTCAAAAAATGTCAAAATTGGGGTTTGCATGTCTTGCATGAGGGGCAAAAACTTGAAATTTTCAAAATCTAACGATCCGGGTCGGCTCAGAGCGACCAAATCTACAAAACTCAGATCTCAGGTTTTCATCCCTACTTTTTAGGAAAATTGCTATTTTTAGAAACTTTCCAAAAATAGTAACTTTTTCTAGGTTTTTTTGGGTTTCTTTCGAAAAGGATGCTAGCAAAATTTTCTAAAAATAGAAAGTTTGGCTATTAGGGTTCAAACTGATTTTGATTGGCTCAAAATACTTCCTCATTAGGCTAGTGCAGTCAGAATCACCGGACGATCAATTTTGCCCTAGTGGGTCCATTTTGCTTTTTCAATTTCAGAAAGCATTTTTGGAGCTCCGGAGTCATCAATGGAGGTCAGTCAGCTGCCAGGTGTCAGATTCAAACATTCAAACACTGGACGTGCACGCAGAATGAAGAATGGAGAAAGGAAGCTGAGAAAGTTGAAAAATGTAAAATTTTGGCTAACACTGGAGGCTCCAAGCGCCCCAGCTCAGTCTAGGTGCCCAAACCTTCATGCCTTAGCCAATTTTCAGTTTCTAGCAAGCAGAGCAAAGGTAAGCACGTTGAACGAGGAAAGGAAGGCGAAAACTACAAAATAAGAACTTAGTCTGGAAGCCATGGGCGTGTCTAGAGGAGATAGGCGCCCAACTTTTCAAGGCATCAAATGGTGAGATGAGGATTTGTGCTCCTGGGCAATGTTGTTCAAAATCTTCTCAGCTCTGCAGTGAGCCCAACAACGCAATAATCAGATCAACCAATCAGCTTGAAACTCAGATTGATCGAAGGAGTTATGACAAAGTGGCGGAATGCAAACCATGAAAATAACAGAAAATATTTTAAGTCTAGGAACTCTGGGTGCCCCAGGTGTCTAGGGGCGCCCAACCTTTTGGAGGCCCAAATCCAGCAATTAGGGTTTGCAAATATGCTCAATCTATTCAGGATTATGTTAGCTTCGCAGTGAATGTCTTCATCAGATCATCAGAGTTGTCAATCACCGACAAATCCATATCAAACTGAAGCTGTAACATGAAGATTCAAAGCTAAAGATTGAAAATCAAGTAAAAATGGCTAAGTCTGGAGGAGTTGGGCGCTCCAAAGGGAGATAGGTGCCCAAACTTTTGGAGGCCTAAATGGATGAATTCACAGTCGACACCTCCAGCATGACTTCCTCAGTTTTGATCGAGCTCTCCAACGCAATCATCAGCACGTCAATCAGAGTTGGCAATCATCAGATATCGAAGGCGGATCAAAGGGATAAACCATGGAAAATATCAAAAGCCAAAAGCAAAGATGAAAGATTCAATAAAAATTCTAACTCTAGAAGAGTTGGGCGCCCCAGCTAGCCAAGGGCACCCAAGCTTTTTAAGCCTCAAATCAACTTTTCCGGAGACATCACTCCCAAGAGACACTCTTCAGATTCTTCCCAGCTATCTAGTGAATCTGATAGCCAGGCAATTGAATCAATCTAGCTCCTAGAATCGAGGATTCATTAGAAGATCAAAGGGAAATAAGCAAAACTTGGGGAACTGAAAAATGACTAACACTGGTAAAGTTGGGTGCCCCAAGAGGAGAAGGGCGCCCATGATTTTGAAGGTCAAAATGAAGATTTTAGTCAAAGTTGCCTCCAGAACAATCTCACCAGATTCGATCAAGCTCTGCCATGAAACATTCAGCTCGTCTGTAGGATCAATCTGGAAGCCGGAAATCACATTGAAACTGGGGTCTAGAAACAAGCAAAAGTTGAAATTCTCGAAAAAATGACTAAGTCGGGAGAAGATAGGTGCCTCCAGCCAAGAAGGGTGCCCAAGAAGCCATGCCTTAGCCAATTTTTCAAAATTTCATGGAGAAGAAAACGTCTAAGTTCAATGAACAAACTCAGGCTGGGGTTTGAGGAGTGAAAGCGAAAAAGAAAGCAAATTTTCTCATCCTCAAATTTATTTAAGGAGTTCTTGTCTTTCATTTTTCATATTTTCTTGCAAGTGGCGCCCAAGTTAGAGAGGAGCAGCAACGAAAGAATTTTTCTTTTCAAGATTTGAGAGCCCAAGCTTGCTGATTTTTCAAGTTCTTCATAAATTTTCAGACCAGCAACAAAGGAGCCTGCTTTTTCATGCTTTTTTTCATTTAGAAGATCAAATTTTTGAAGGAGCTCAAGGTTTTCAATTTTCAATGATTTGGGTCATTTCAACTCATGATTCTAAACAATTTTTGAAGAAATTTTTCAAGTTGCAGCAGCTGCTTTTTCATGCATGTCCAAAGAGTCGTCAAAATTTTCAAGATTTGATCATTTGGGTCCTTTTAAAACATTCTTCAGAACAAAACCCAGATGCCAGCTTTTTTCAAGAAAATCTGAAGAAATTAGGGTTTGCTGTTTTTTCAGTCAAAACTCAAAATTTTCAAAAACGGGCGATCTGGGTCTTCTTGTAACGAAATTTTGAACAAAACCCATATCTCAGAAAAAATTTAAAAAATTCGTCCAAGAAAAACTAGCAGGCTAAATTTAGGAAGTTGTGCAAAACTTGTTTGAACATAGGCGAGTTTATAGTCATTCTTCAAGGTTTTCAATATGGAGTACACTCCCCTCGAGTACAAGACCAAATCAGCTCTCTATCATGACTTCATCAAAACAACTGAGACTGACTTGAACCACATCAAACCAGTATTCAACTTGCAACCATTAGAAAATGCAGGCAACATTGCAGTCAAGCACCTTGGTCACTTCGGATTACTTGCAGCAGCATCCATTCCTATTTCAATGCAGAGTCTGGAATTCGTAATTGTTTGCATCAAGCATTACAATCCGGCAACTCAAGAGATTCAGTCGATAGATGGTAGAGCGATTTGCAGCCTAAAACCAGACGTGGTTGAAAAATGCTTCTCAATTCCACCTTGGCCTGAAAGTGTGACTATCTCTAAGGAAGAATTTGAAAGAGTATGGGACATGCATAAGAAAAAATATAGCAAGAAGATTGCATAGAAGTGGATGAAAGAAAAACATAAGACTCTGCCAAAGAACATCGAGCAAATGCAAGCCCTGTTTCAGAATGTTGTTCATTGCAGTAAGATTTCCATGATGTCAACGAGGTTCGAGAAAGCGGCCAATGAGGCTGAAGATTTTTTGAGATTGATTGCAGATGGTGAAGAAATCCTAGAAAAGCGAAACTTTGCTATTTAGTATTAATCACCTGACAAAGACACAGTTTCCAGCTTTTTGGCGGATGTGATCGAGATTTAAAGCAGCCTTCATCTAGAAGCTTTCTTTCCGCTTTCTTTCTATTCTCGTCCCAATTCTTATCTACTCTTTGGAGAAGAGAAAGAAGATAAAATGTAACAGTTGGCATTTCCTGTTTTTCCTACTTTCTTAGGTGGTTAGATGCTTATCTTCTTTTAGTTTTAGAAATAGAGCTTGCTTGCTGAGCAAGCCTTAGTTGTAAAAGCAAGGAGATTTTAGGGTTCCCTACTCCTCTGCTTGTCTATAAATAAGAGCAGCCTTACTCATTTATTTTCAACGGTTATTGTGATAGCAAATTGCAAGCCTATAATGCTGCAAGTTGTTATTCAGTGTCAGTTCACTTTGTGTAAGAGCAAATTGCATGCCTCTTTAGCTGCAAGTATTGTTCAGTGCATGTGTTTTGTGTCAATGCATTCTGGTTTGATGGCTAAACTGTAAGCCTATTTTGCTACAATCCTACTGTCCCAGAAGTGTAATCTTTTGTTCCTGAAGTTTGAGAAAATAAAGTCTTGTGCCTACTTTGCTGCCCTGATATAAAGTCTCAGATTTACGTTAATTGTGTTACACTTATATGATCTTTATTTCAGCTTGCATTGAAAGTAAGTAGATGTGTGCTGGAAAAGAGTTTATTTATGTATTTTGTCAGAAAATCTTTCCTTGTCCATTTCTAACTCTCTTGCTCTGCATTTACTTGAGAAGTTAGAAACGTCTTTAAAGTAGGCTTAGTCGTAGTTGAAATTCCAAAACAGAAAATCTCAGCTACGGCGTTTGAGTTTTATAACCTTGTG
Source organism: Sequoia sempervirens (assembly GCA_007258455.2). NCBI lineage: Eukaryota > Viridiplantae > Streptophyta > Pinopsida > Cupressales > Cupressaceae > Sequoia > Sequoia sempervirens. Next base: position 69,133 of record VDFB02012631.1, read on the forward strand.
CTCTTAGCTGAACCAAAAAGATAGGCAAATTAGTTTTAGTTTACTTTCTTTTGAGCAACATCAGCAAAGAGGGAGCTTCCCCTCCTAATTTGAAGAGCAGGTTACTGCACATAGCTGTCTGTTTCTAAAACGCATTCCAGAGGTGCGAATTAAAACGCCAACAATTTGTCTCCAACATTGCAATATAAAACGTGACATGTCATTGACCTTGATCTTCCATACAACCTTCTCCCAGTGGCCCATGGATTCATTGCATGCAAGTTGTTCCATCCACTTACCAATAATGCTTAAAATTCCCCCACAATGGCATAGAAGTCACAATTTATGTCGATCCCCATCATTTTGAGTACTATCGTGCTCTTGAAGCTTCATTCCCCCATTCTCGTCATTGCCCAAGAATAGAGATTGTGCCTTCCAACACAAGCTCGTCATCATCTTACATTGATCCTAACACACTATCCTCCCCATCCAATCCATCCACTCTCCTTAAATCTACATTTTCTAAGGTCAAGTTCAATGACAAAGGATGTGGAGAATATGAAAACCAATGCACTCGATGTGGGCTCCATGCTTCTTACCCCACATGCCTCGAGAAACTATCCCTTCAAAAGTCCCAACAACCACCAGCTACAAAGAGTTTTGGGTCCACCGTTTTCCAATCTCCAAGCACATTGGGTCGAGAACAAATTGAATAAGACATAAATCAGTGGGCATATAGAGAAGAACCTGAGATCTTTGATATTCTCCTAAAGTATTTCCAAGAAACATATCCTATTCCTCATCAAATGGCTCAACAAGTTAATTATCAAGGAGAAGGATTGGGCATTCATGAGCAAGGTATGCTTCAACCCCTAAATCCACCTGTTAATAAGAATCATCAAGGACTTGGATACGGTTCCAAACCAAATGAGCCATCTACATCACTGAGTACTTCCAATAACGTTGACATGGATTTTATTCTTGTGGAAGATATCACGAAAGAGATCATCAAAGTTTCCTATGACGATTTAGATATATCCTCCATCCTCGCCACCACCATCCTTACCGTTGATCTCCCAATTTGCCACCCTAAACTTATTGCTTGGGACCAATGTGGATCCACACATATTGGCGTGTTCCAAAATGATGAAGAGTTCATAGAATTCATGGGCTCACGTGAGAGCATGCCTCTTGGAGACCATAAATCTGGCTTTGTCTACACACTAGATGAACATGCGTCTTTTGGGGAAGATGAATTCCTTAGCCACAAAAGTAAAAGCAAAAAGAACAATACACAATTTCTAGTGAAAACCTCCCTAAGGCACTTTTAGATTTATCAGAAGTAAAAACAAAGGGTGTATCTTCTAATGAAAACCTCTATGAGGCATTAGAAGATGAGGACATTCATCTTCCCCTTAAGGTTACACAATAGCCAGAAAGGTCCACTATTCTAATAGAAGAAACCAATGAGATTGATTTGGGGACCACAAATGAACCCAGGGTCACATATGTTGCAACTTCTTTGTCTACAAATAAGTATTAGGTCTTTTCCAATATCCTCCAAAAGGCCTCCATCAACTTTGCAATTGTCTTACTCTGATATGCCTAGGCTCGCTCTCGCCCTTGTTGTACATCATCTAGTTGTTCATCCTGATGCTAGACCCATCAAATAGAAGCTCCATAAGATGCATCCTCAAGCTACATTATTGGTAAATGTTGAACTAGAAAAGCTATTTGAAGCGGGTTACATCTGACCTATCGACTACTCTAAGTGGATTTCAAACATCATACCAGTTGCCAAACCAACTAGGGAATATGCATTAGCACAGACTTAGAGACTTGAACAAGGCTTTCCCAAAGGATGACTTTCTACTCCCCAACATTGATATGCTTGTGGATCTCACAACGCTTCATGCCATGTTGTCCCTCATGGAAAGCTTCTTAAGGTACAACCAAATCTGCATTGCGGAGGAAGACCAACATAAAACCGCCTTCACAACCCCATGGGGTACTTTTTGTTATCAAGTCATGCCTTTTGGCTTGAAGAATGTTGGCGCTACCTATCAAAGAGCAATGACCGTCATATTTCGTGGCATCATTCACATCATCATGGAGAACTATGTAGATGATTTGCTAGGAAAATCCAAGACCAAAGAAGAGCATCCAGCTATCTTTGAGCGCATCTTTGGGTGATTAGAACAATATCAGTTGAGGCTCAATCCCAAGAAGTGTGTCTGGTGTAACATCAGGTAAAATCCTAGGCTTCATTGTATCTAGGAGGGGCATCGAAGATGACCCTACCAAATTCAAAGCTATCATGGATATGCCTCCTAAGACACTTAAACAATTGAGAAGTATCGAAGGTAAATAGCAATCCATCAAAAGATTCATAGCTCAACTTGTGGATAAGTGCCAACCTTTTAGTCATTTGCTTCGCAAGGATAGCACATTCAAATGGAATTCTTTTTTCCAACCAGGGTTTGGTAAGATCAAGGAATATTTGGCTAACCCACCTATTCTCATGTCTTCTACATTGGGAAAAACTTTGTTGTTATACATATCCACTACTTTGATTGCATTGGGGGCACTTCTTTCTCATCATGATGAGAACAGGAACAGCAATACAATACATCAATCATACTCTAGTTGGCTACAAGATCAACTATACTCCTATGGAAAAAGCATGCCTAGCAATGGTCTTCAATTCTCAAAAATTATGGGACTACATACTCAATCATTCTATCAAGTTTATATCTAGAGTTGATCCACTCAACTATCTTCTATCAAGAAAATCCTTAATAGGTTGTATGGCTAAGTGGGTTATGCTTTTGAGTGAGCTTGATATAGAGTACGTGGACACAAAGGCTATCAAAGGCCAAGTCATCACAGATCAATTAGTCAAGGCTCCTCTTGTTAATGCTTACCCATTGGTTTTTTGTTTGTAACCTAGTGGATTTTGGAGGGTGGTTTAGTAGAAATGATAGAAGGGTGTCCAATGGTTTTGGGAGTCTTGTCTCTCCTCTCTCGCATTGCTTTCTTTTTGTGCCAACCTTGGTGTCTTGTCCCAAGGTGGAGTTAAGCCTTTTGTTTGTCACTGTGCATTGCACACATTGGTGTGTCATCACATGTAATTATGACACCTTGAACACATGTAGTGTTTTGTGGCTTTCTTAATGCAACTGTAATACCCCCATATTTCTGATACTATTTGCTACTATTTGATACTTTTATATGTTAGTGTGATATTGTGTTGTGATGACGATTGATTCATCGATCTGGTGTGTGCGGATGTGTAGTTTAGTTGTTTGCTTCTTGTGACATTATTAGTATGATTTATGTTACTCTGTGTGTTGATTGGATTATTGTTTATTCAAATAGTTGTTCATTAATGTTTTATATGTCGATGTGATGATTCTATGGTGATTATGTTATTTGAACTCAGTATTATTTTATAATGCAATGGTTTAATAATTAGTTATGATGCAGTAGTTAAGTATCATGTTATCGTATGATCAATTTGGTTAGAAATGTTAGTTCGTCATTGATATTGTAATTGTTAGAATAGAGTAGGTGAGAGGACAGTGTAGCATCACTCGTTCACGAGTGCCCTGCTACACTGCAATTCCTTCTCACGATAGGATGTTTGATTATATATATATACATGTGCTACTTGACGTTTATTTGGATGCAGGATTGCAAGAATAAGTCTCGATTCCACCTGCTTCGGCAGGACAGGGCGAGCAATAAATTAACCCAATGGGTAAAATGTTGAAAAGGGGAGTAGGTTTGGAAGTGTCCCCGTCCCAAGTCCGTCGTCCTGTTGTAAGTTGTTGTGTCATGTCTGAAGTGTTGTCCTTGTTGTTATGCATTTTGATTGTTGAAGTATTTATTTATGGTTAGTGTTCGAGTAATTAATCTTATTTGATAAGATAATTAATTAAAGTTGTCTTGTTGTTTTGATTTAATTGCGAGTTAGAAAAATGTCAGATTTAAATATATTGTAAATTAAAAAAAAAAAATTAATTAATTAAAAGTGCAAATAATTATAATTAAATGAATATTGTTGAAGATAATTAAATATTATCTGTTTATTAATAATAAATTAGAAAAATCATGTGCAGATAATATCTTAATTAAATAAATTATTTTAATTAAAATTGTAGATAAGTTGTGCTTTTAAAAGCTGGGAAAATGACCAATAAGAAAAGAGGATTTTTGAGAAAAGAAAGCGGAAGAGCTTTATTGAATCTTTATTTTGATTTATTATTTTTATGAGGAGATTATTCACACAGAAGTTTTATCTATTGTTTGGGATCTGTAAAAAGAAAAATAGTTTTGGTTTGGTGTTTTCGGGGTAAAATTATTGTGGTTTTGAAAGAAAAGATAGATTTAGAAGAACGTTGAAGGCAGAAGATTGAGAAAAGAGCTTACGGCAGAAAGTCGAGAAGAGGATTCAGAAAGGATTCTTCATCAAACGAAGGATTCCAGGTTCCTTTCAAGTTCATTATTTCTCTTTTGATTTATTCTTCTGTAATAAATTTGTGACTGCCATGTTGGAAGATTAATTTCTCCTTGTGTTTTTAAAAGAGTTTCCTCTGATTGGGATTTGCCTGTTATAAATGTTTTGAATTTCTCTGCAGTGAACCTTGTTTTAAATTCTTCAATATAATTTAATTATGAAATTATTGAAAAGAAAATCATTTTGTTATTGTGATGAATATTTTTGCGTGCCTAGATTTATATTGGATCTTTTGAAAATCTATTTATTTATATTGTTCTTATGAACCTCTATTATATATATATAAACAAATTTATGTTACAATTCTGTTGTGCTAATCAAATGTATCTTTATTAATACTATGTTCTTGTGTAATTTTTATTTGGTAATAAAAAGAATAGATTTTATATTTTATATTGTGAGTATTAAATTTTATAATATATATATATATATATTCATTCATTGTATAGGTATTTTTGGATTTAAAAAAAATATCTTAAAATAATAAAAGATTAATATGTATATTTATTTGTGCCTGAGTCTGCTGTTGGTTTCAAAATAAAATTTATAGTAAAAAATAAAATAAAATAAAATTTAGGCATTCATGCCTTTATTGGTTTCCGTGTCGCAGGAATTAATTACAAAGGAAATTTAAAAAAAAACAATAAAAAAAAAAATTATAAAAAAAAATAAAATAAAGCAAAATTTATATTTATAGGGGTGGGAGGTCGGCCGAAGCCGTACCTCCCACGGCCCTGCTGTGTGTGGTACACAACCACTACGGCTACGCACAGCAACCGAGGCTGCTGAGCGCAGCCAGTGGAGCTGTGTACCCCACTCTCCCCACAGTACTAAGTACCGTGGGTACTGTGGACTGTGGGCGGACTTCATTGCCTGCGTACTGTCTGCGAATTTAATTTCGATTTAAACTTTTCTTTTAATGCGAATTTTGTTATATGTTATATATTATTAATATATATATATATATGTAATAATATATATATTATATATATTATTTCATATATATATATATGAGAATAAATTAATTGTTAATTTATTTTAATAAATTTTAAATGTATGTTTATATATAGATACCGTATTTTTATATATATGTATATATTATATATTATTTAATATATATTTATTATATATATATATATATAAATATATATAAATTAGTAGTTAAGTTATTTAATGAATTTTGTAATATATTTTTGGTAAAAATGATTTTTATAAGAAAAAGTTTTACTTTTAATATATTTTAATAATTTAAAATATATGTGTGTGTGTGGAATTAAGACTATTTTCATAATGGATTTTATAAGTATATATTTTATATTTGTTTTTAATTGTATATATAGATAAATGGATTTTATATGTTGTGAGAGTGGATAATTACATATTGATTTTATATATTACGATGTGATAATGTAATTGAGAAAATTAGAAATAAACGAAGTGTTTTGATTTGAGTTGTTTATTCTCAAGTTGTTGATTTATTTAACTGGATGAATTTTGTTTATTATAATACTTCGATTATGAATGCAACTGTTAAACGTAGAGTAAGGGTTGATTATTTTATTCAGATGACTTTATTTATTGGAACGCTTTGGTTAGGGAAGTTAATTGTGAAGTTTAGAGTAAATGATTCGGTTGTAAATACTTCGATGTTGGGAAATGAATTTGGTGTTTTGATTGAGTAAATGCAAGATTGAAAACTGTGTTTGGACTGGGTTTAGGAAACCCTAACATTAGATAATGAGTTGCCTGGAATGCTTTTCTATCATGTTTTTTTTATTCTTCATGTCGGGCAAATGGGGTTAATGGTCTATGTAAGTCTTCCAGAGAAGTTCTCTAGAGTGGAATGTTTTTGTGTAGAGGTTCAATTTGTGAATCACCTTGAGAATGGTATAGAGTTGTACTATTATGTTGTACCCGGTTTCCACGAACGGGGATTTGTGCCTCCTGGGAAATAGGAGAGGGTAATGAGATTTGTACCTCCTTTGGAAGGAGTGTTTTCGTATTTGGTTTCCTCCAGCATTCGGAGTGAGTTTCCTTGTTTTGTTTTCTCCTTGGATTGGAGAGGTTATGTTATCTAGTTATCTATTGTGGTATTGTACGTTGTGTGTTGTCGATAGGAGAGTGGCTCTTTGTGGGGGTCCGGCACACAAAAGGGCGCCAGGGTAACTCACCTAGAGTTTAACTAAGTGATAATTTAAAAGAATTAATGGGGATCTTTCACACTAATAAAGATAAAAAATGTCTCTCTCGTGAAGCAAGTGAATGATAAGGCTCGAGATGAGATGGGACGCATAGTTTTGCGTGAGGGTCCGGCGGCCGGTAGAGGCAAGCCAGGGTAACCCAGGATGGGGGTCCGGTAGCCTAGGAAGGTTGAGCCAGGGTAACTCATGGCAATTTATGCATGACACTTTCCTATGTCGACAGTTAATCAGTTATTGTGCGATGTTCATGATCTTTGTTCTCTGGAAGCATTGTAACCTCGTGTTAAGTGATGTTGTGATTGTCGTGTTAAGTGATGTTGTGATTGTAGTGTTAAGTGATATTGTGTTTGTAGTTGTTAAGTGACTTTGTGATTGTAGTTGTTAAGTGATATTGTGTCTGTAGTGGTTAAGTGATTTATTGATTTCTCTTTGGTTATTGTTGGAAGAAGTCTTTGATATTATGCCTTGAGTTTCATTAATGTTGTGAGTGTGACTAGTTGTATTTTGGAAAGGTGTTTTATTGTTATGTCCAGAAGTGATTTGTTGTTGTGCCTTTTGGATTTGTCGTTGTGAGTTTTCTAAGTGATCTTTGATGTTAAGTTGTCTGTCGAGAGTTAGTATTGTGTTACTGTTAGGCGTGCTTGGTCGGGGATCCTTCCTTGTCTACTCCCAGCACGGGGGTGGTTGGGTGGAACGTGCTTCGCACCCCGTTGGGTTCCCTTTCTGTTGCAAATGTATCTTTTATTGCAGGATTTTGGAGGATGTTGATGATCCAGTAATTCTTTGTACCAGATGTATGTTATACTTCAGATGTAATGTATTCATTAATGTATTGTCTCCCACATGTGTTGGGATGACCTTGTTGTAAATTGTATATGTGGTTATTGAGATGTATGTTCAGACAGTTGTATTTTACTATCATTTGGGATGTAATGTTTATTCAGGCAATGTATTTATTTAGGAACGATCTTTTGCAATAGTTGTGTTAAGTTGTGTTATATATGTGGTAATATAAATGCTTCATATCTTATAGTATCTTTCATTGTCATATGTACATATGTTATGAATATGGTTATTGTTTAATAGATATTTTAAATGATGAAATGGGAATTAATAGATTTATGTAACTATTTAACTATTGTTTAATCTGTTGTCTTGGTTATGGGTTAGAATAGTAATGTCACTTCGTGTACCCCATTGGAATTAGTTGTGCCACATAATACATTGTTATGTTAGAATACTTAAGTATGTTTATTATATTCTTTTAAAAAAAAAAATTGTTCCGTTGTTATTAGTTCCTTTGGGGTTTGCACGGCGGGGCGTTACAGCAACTTTCATATCACAAAAAATTTGTTAGCCCATGTTTTGTCTATTAATATCCTAGTGTAAAAGTTGGGGCATTACACATTCCTTTGAAAAACTTACTAGGCAACTTCCACAACTAGTACAAAACAGCTAAATGAAAATTCATTGCAATTGATATGTTATAATCTTTCTGTCTTTGTAATGTCCCTTGTCCTACTTTTCCCTAGATTTCACTTGTTGCTTAGGGTTAGGGTTTCCTCTTTTTCAAGTAAATGTTTTCTTTAATGAAGTGACCTTGGCTTGAAATCTGCATTCACCAATTAACAACATTTTCACATACACACATATCTATTAGCAATAATATCTAGATTTCCAAAATATAAACATAATCATACATGCAATTAAGAAGACATATGAGGAGTGGCATGGATGGATCCACCCTGAAATCCTTTGCCAACCCTAAGAGATTGTGTACCACAATCTTCTCTTCTCGGCGACTTGGTAACTACATTCTCCACCCATGTCATCACCTCGATGGATCCTTAAGTGTGACCCCCACCCCTCCATGGCCCACCTAAGCCTTTAGATTGGGCGGAACCTTAAGTGGAACTTCCACCCCTCCATGGCCCATCCTTGCCTTGGGTTCTAGGGCGGAATCTTAAGTGCGGTTTTTAGGCACCACTTCCCTCACACCCTTCCTCCCAATAAGTTTGCAAACACTCATGAAGACAATCTTTAAACAAGCAGATATATTTGCATTCATCCAATATTAATTTCATGAACAAGTCATTGCCTATAATCAATATAATACTAAGAGAGATCAATATCAATCCATAGAACTATAATCATGATAACTTTAATGAATTCTTGCATCAATAATCATATACGCATAATTAACTAGTGTATACAATTCTGAGTTAAGAAATATATAAATTTCTACATAAAGTTAGTCTTTTCAAGCTTTCCATTAAATGGCACGTAGGAAGAAGGCAATATATATAGAACTTCAGAAAACAACCATATTTGCAACAATAGTAGATAATAAGGACTCCCTGCCTATGCTTACTGTGCAGAGGCATTGCCATTCTAAAGTTAGTTACAATTATCTAGAAACAGGTCAGTCACTAAGAGGAATTCATCATCTATTTCAAGAAGATTTACAGGATTCAGTCATAATGTCTATCTACCCAAGAATATTGGTGAACAATTATCATGGCAAAATATTTTGGAGATGCTAGAATATCATTGACTAAGTGATAACGTCTCACCTGGTTGCTGTGATCCTCCACGTATTCTATTTCCTATTCCCTTGTTCTTGTTCCCACGATGCCCCTCAGTTTGACTTTGGCAGTCTCAATTTCTACATATATTGGAGGATGTGTGTCTTCTGCCAAGTCGTGTCTCTATGAAGGGAGACACTTCCTCAACCGGAAATGAGAAGGTGCATTGATAGTTCCAAATGTAATCAACGGTCATCATATTTGATCAAGTCATAATATGTGATTAAGTGTATACTAACATATATAATATGAAATAACATTTGATCAATAGGTTGTCTTTACTCCAAGCTCCCAATCTCCACGACGTCGACATGCCTTTCCTAATGCTTTTTTTTGTAATATACAGTTATTGTATATCCTTCCCATATGCATTTTTCCGTATAGTCTTCACTTAACTGAAAGCTCAATAATTGATATCGATGCCTTGAGAGGTAATTACCAAACAGTCATCGAATGTAATGTCCCCGTTTTAGCTGACACTGTTTGTCGAGGAGTGAGCCTATTATTTCGATCCTCGTAGGCTGACAGATGTGTGCAGAGGATCATTTGAGGCAGTTACTCAGTGTTTGGTAGCTCCAGTATTGCAATTGTTTCAGGTTGGGCCTTCGCAGAATCTTCCAGAGTGCATTTTCAGGAACTTTCTATTTTTAGAAAGTTAGGTCAGGCGGAAGCTGCTATTTTGGGCAGAGCACCTGGTTCAACCTTTCAGCTCAGAATCGACCCAGTTCCTCAGTTTGGCAGTCAGACGGAGAAATATTGGAATATTTAATGATTTATTAAATATTTAATATTTTGACTTTATACTAAATTCACTTTATTGAAATATTTAAATATTTAATTAAATTGGCATATTATAAAGTACTTATTATACTTTATAATAAAGTATTAATATTTGACATAATGAATATTTATTATTCATTAAAATAGGTGCCAATTATTAAATAGATTTCTCCTAAGTCTAAAAAGGGTGAATTTAATCATTTTATTAAATGATTATTAAAAAAGAGCTTGGGTCGAATTTCTCAGAGGCAATATATATATTCAGACAAGACAAAAATCGAACTATTATGTTATGCTATTCAACTTTTGTCTTTTTGCTCTGAGCATTGGAGTTTGCAAACCCTAGGGTTTCTGGCAGACGAAGCGTTTCTGGAGAACGATAACTCTTCAGGAATTAGGTAGACTGAGGCTGTGAAATACTAGTTTAAGTTTGCATCTGGGTGACTTCATTCAGGAGTTACAGATTGGATTCATTGATCGATTCATTCAGAGTTAGCAGAGAATAATCATTTACCAGTTGAGGCGAATCTTTCAAAGGTTATTTATTAGAGATCTGGCACTTCTTTGAAATATTCCGAGCCAATTTTTTTCGTTTTTCAATTTACAAATTACAAAGCAGTGCACCCGTTAAGGTTAGAGGAGAAAACCAAAACGTGCAAGAAAGCAACTCTAACCAGAATGGCGCCGATGATGGCGAGCATTGGTCAGAGGATCTAAATTGAACTGCTTATGCTGTAACTCTAACCAGAATGGCGCCGATGATGGCGAGCATTGGTCAGAGGGTCTTCTATTCTAAATGCAGAAAGAACTCAACGTCAAGTATGTGCTACCCAATCCAATGCGGAGTGAGGGGCGACCATATGACGGAGTGATTACAATAACACAACTTTGAAAGAGAAATGCTGAAGCTGAAAAACACTCAACACCCAGAATGTGCTTGCTGACCCAAGATGGGAGAGTAGCTACCATAGGGCGGAGTTATAACTATCTTAACTAATACTGAAGATAAGAATGAGTATTACAAATCGAGACAAAGCAATTTTAAGAACACTGGTCAGTACTACTGCCAGTTTACAAAGATTATTATTGCCTGCAATGTCAAGATATCAGATACTTATCAAATAGTACATTCAATAATGAATCAGCTACAATCCTTAAGTGATCACAGTGTCCAAACCACAAATCAGGAAAGCAGATTTCTGTATACTGTTTTTTGACAGATCTGCACTTTAAAAGAGTAACCAGCAACTTACAAATTCAAGGTAATGTTCATAACTTGCTCAATAATCATCCGATTAACACGAAACAGGATGCAAAATGCCCTAGCAATGATGGCGACTCAACAAAGACTCTAAAAACAGATCAAACTATCCCCAATGATTAATGCACGAATTCCAAGAAGGCTGAAAGGTACGGCCCAGCTGAAGAATTCGACTTGGCATTAAAAATTAAATACAACACATTAAAATCTGAGATTTGAGACAAACATTCGCCTCCCCTAAACACAACTATAAATGCAATACCCAGAACTACTATTTTTGTATTTTTTGATAGATGAATAAAAACATGAAACTGCTGTCTACAACAATGCAAAATGCTGAAACACTAATATGCCAATCTGATTTAACTATGCAATGAGCTGAGAACAAAACACAAACTAAATGCAACTCACAGTACAATGATTCACCACTAGATGTTGTCTTGCAAACACGAAGTGATGCCCAAGCTAGGAGGCCTTCATTCCTCGAAGCAGTCCCAGAGCCAATCCGGCAGCATAACAGTATAGTCGTCCAAAGATGAAGAAATGATGCACAAGACTTCTTTTTATAAGTTCCGTTTGACTTCACGAAACCCTAAAATCCAACTCAAAGCTCAAACCCTAACTCTTCCTTCAATATGGCGTCCTTTTCACCTTTAGCTCAATAATCATATTTTAATTAAAACATCACCTTGATAAATGCGCCCCAATTAATTTGCTTTGACTTAGGAGAACTCATCAAATATTAAATATAACCTTAATGAAGGCACCACCCTTTGAGTCCACCTTTTAAAATAACTTTAAGTCATTCGACTAGGCCAAGGTGATAAATAACATTTTAATTATAATGTTATTTTTAAGTGAAACGAGCTCGACTTCCCAGAACTGCATTCTGAAGCCCAAAACTGAATACGCCACTTGTCAACTGAAGGAAAGTCAACTGTCTGATACCACCCTGTTTACTGCCAAAAATAGAATTTACTAAAAATAGTAAATTCCAGAAAATGCTCTGAATGCCGAGATGAACATACCCCTGCGAAGCTCTCTGAAAACCCAGAAAGAATCCGCCATTGAATCCATCATCTCTGAGCAATGACCTCCTCAAAAATAGGAAACCCTAATTTAACTTCCGACTAGCCTTCGGGTTCCCAAAGAAAGGCCAACGGTCACTGGAAATGTCAGGTTTGAGAAGGGGACATTACATTCTTTCTATCAGCCGTACCATATTCCTTCTTGCTGCTGGGCCGTACAGTTCAGTACTTGCAGGGCCGTACATTTCATTTTCCAGAAGGATTACTTGCATCTTCAGTCTCTGGCAGAGGATTCCAGTGCGCCTTGGTGATCTGGGGTTTTTCTTTGTCTGTGCTCGAAGATCTGGGTGATACAACATTTCTTCTTCATTCTTGTATGCAGCTACAGCCGCCATCAGGTTCCTCATTGATAGATCATATTTTATTCACTATTCAAATTTTTTAGCATTGTAAAAGCTCTGAAAAAATAATAAAATGGTGCGCCTATGATATATGATAAAGTTTTGAGCTTATTCTTCGCATTTCAATTTATTTTGAATTTATTAAGCATTTTAGAAGAAAATCGCAGCTTCTAGTTTATTTGCAAAAATCCATCAAAACACAAAAAAATCAAAACTTGCAAAAACAAAACAACACCAGTCAGGGTTTCGAGTTGAGAACCATCAGGGTTCTTACAGTGGTATCAGAGCACAGATCTCCTGCCATCCTGTGCTTTTTCAATTGCTTTTTCAGAATCCAGTGTGCTTTTTAGTTGCTTTTTCATGAGCAGAGATACCATTCATTATATCAAGGGCGTAGGAACAGGCAGAACTGAAGAGTGGACAGGTCCACCGATTCCAGAGGGTGAGACAGTGTCAGGAGTACTTGGTATTCACAGATCTAGCTCCAACAGTAGCGAAAACAGTGTTGCAACCCTAATGGCAGATCGCGAGATTCCTACAGAGACAGTTAGGGATACAGGGAAAGCACATGCAGAGGGTGATATTACAGATGAGGAGTTTAGGCGCAGACATGATAACATGATGGACATGATGTCCCAGTTGATGGGCACTATCAGACAATATACACCCACACAGCCTCATTTATATACAGATTGGACAGACGAGTGGGACTACACGATGGAATCAACCCTTAAGCATCGATGCCCGTCGGTAGATCATAGATTCTCCGGGGTAGGCGAGGAGTCAGCCCTACTCTTACCTAGGGCTCCATCTCTGGGACTCGAGCTGACGTGACGACATCGGGAGTTCCGACCACATAATGGCATGTCGTTAGCGGATGTAGCCCGAGATTTCATGGTGAGTACATGTCACTAGCACCTGAGATCCGGCAGGCACTTACATTTCATGAGTTTATGGATGTCCATAAACCCAGAGGAGGAGGTAGATTTGACCGTAGACCCCCTCAGCATCAGCAGCCACAGCCACAGGTGAACAGGGACTTGCAGTATGCTGTTAGCAAGATTACCTTGCCATATTTTGATGGGTCTGATAAGACATCAGCAAGGTCTTGGGTCCAAAAATTGGACAACTATCTTTCATTGAGGCCTATGCAAGAGGACGAGGCCATTAAATTTGCTACCTTACATCTTGAAGGAGTAGCGCATGATTGGTGGCACCACGGCATGTATACGCTAGGCCATCATGCAGTCAATACCTACCAGGAATTCACCAGCAGGCTCATAGAGCGATTTGATAAGAAGGATCCAGAACTTTATTTCAGGGAGCTAGCTCAGCTCAGGCAGACAGGTAGCTTGGATTCTTACATTGGTGAGTTTCAGAGAGTTGCAGTCATGGTGACAAGGATTTCAGAACGGAGACTCATTATACTCTTCGTTGAGGGTTTGATAGAACCTATGAGAGGTTGGGTAAAGGCTTTTGACCCACCTACTCTTTAGGAGGCGATGCGGAAGGCAAGGAGTATGGAGCTTGCTGCTCCGAAGAAACAATTTCAGCCTAAAACAAACAACTTGCCTGTTGAGGAGAGTCATACACCAGTTGCAGAACCAAAAAGGAAAACAGCTGCAAGAATTGATGATGCAACTCGGGATGAATTGAGGAAGAAACAACTTTGTTATTGGTGCAAAGAACCCTACAGCAAGGAGCATGATTGTCCTTTGAGACCGAAGGGCAGAGCCAACCGCGCCATGTGGGTTTACTATGATGATGACGAGTCTGATGATTCAGACCAGCAGGTTGTTTCAGAACATGCACAGGCCGGGAATGTCTCTATGGAGTTTGGGCCCGATGCCAACTTGTCCCCGTTGGTATTATCTGCTAGTGTGCGGGATGACTCATTCAGATTTAGGGGACTAGTGGATGGACAGCGATGTATTGCTATGCTTGACACTGGAGCCACACACAATTTCATTGATGAGAGCTTCGTCAACAGATGTCGGCTCCAGACAAAGGACTTTGCTGGATTCAGAGTTCGGGTGGCAGATGGATATACACTCACTTGCACTCGACGAATTTGTAATCTCACTCTCATGCTGAATGATTATGAGTTGCAGGCAGACTTCTATGTAGTCAACCTGGATGGGATGGATTTAGTGTTGGGTATGAGATGGCTTCAGGACATTAGTGTGTTCACTCTCAACTTGCCTAAAATGGAGATGAGATTTGAGGTACAGGGCAAGAAATATGTGTTGAGAGGAATTACAGATAGCGACCTTTGTTGTAATGTCCCCTTCACCGGGCGACATTTCCGGTGGCAGATTGGCCTTCGTTGGGAGCGAGAATGGCGTCGGAAGTTAAAATTAGAGTTTCCTAATTTTGAGGAGAATCGTGCTTTCCGGAGATGAATTGGATTCAATGGCGGATTCTTTACGGGTTTTAAGGAAACCTTAGCGATGGTAGAGTTCATCGGCATTGAGCATAATAAAATTTACTATTTTTAGTAAATTCTATTTTTTGGCAGTTTTCCAGATGAGTTCAGTTCGGTGGACTTCCTGCTTCAGTTTGATCAGATGTTGGCTCAGTTGGCTTCAGGACACATTCGGAGGGATGAGTTAAGTCATTTAATTAAAAAGGTCACGTTTTGAATATTATATTTTAATGTTGACTATGGGCCTAGATTAATGACTTAATGTTGTTTTAAAAGTGGGTCCTTAAGGGTGGCGCCCTCATTAAGAGATGATTTAATTATTCCCTAAGTCAAAGCAAGGGTATGAGGGGCGCATATTTCAAGAATGATATTTAATTAAAATGTCAAAACTAAGCTTTGAAGGAAAAGTACGCCCATCCTTGAGGGAAATTGGGTTTTGACCTAAAAGCAGATTTTAGGGTATTGTGAAGTCAACGGAAGAATTATAAAAGGGAGTCTTGGTGCATCATTTCATCATCTTTGGACGACTATACTGTTATGCTGCCGGATTGGCTCTAGAATCGCTTCGAGGAATGAAGGCCTCCTAGCTCGGGCATCGCTTCGTGTTTGCAAGACAACATCAAGTGGTGATTCTTAGTCTAGTTTGTGAGTTAGTGAATTTTGTGCATTGTAATCTGCCTTCCGAATCTTTATATTTCTGTTTCTGCATTTTGTCAAGTTCTGGAAAATTGCATTGTTAGACAGCAGATTTGAGTTTTTATTCATAAATCCAAAAAGACCAAAAAATTGCATATGGGTATTGTATTATCTTCATTGTAGGCTTTAGGCGTCCCTTCCCTCCAATTTGCAGATTTTATGAAGCTTCCATTTATTTTATAGAGCAGATCGCCCTTTCCTTTAAGCCATACCATTCAGCAGTGCATTGGAATCCGTGCAAAATAAATTAAAGGCTTTTAGATCTGTGTTTAGTGTCTTTCCTAGGCGTCTTCTCTATTGGAGTATATTGCATTTTGTCTCGTGTGAATTGGGCAAGTTAATAGTGAGTTACGAGCATTTGATTAGTTTCTTAGACTGCTGGTTTGAACTGCAAAATACAGATTTCTGGTTACCCAAGAAAACAGCAGTGTTATTTCCTATTCATTGTGAGATTTTAGTGTGGCATATTGAATCAAGCCAAAGAATTTATGATTGTATTGTAATGGTTGATAAATCCAGCACTAATCTCTTGACAGGCGTATTATATTCAATTGTAAACTGACAGTAGTACTGGCAGTGATTCTTAAGCTTGTTAATTCGAATTTGTAATGCTCAATTTCATTTGAAGTTTGTAATAGTTAGATCTCCGCCCTATGGTAGCTACTTTCCCATCTTGGGTCAGCAAGCACATTCTGGGTGTCGAGTATTTCCAGTATTCAGCATTTCATTTCAAGCTTGCTTTCTGTAAACACTCCGTCATATGGTCGCCCCTCACTCCGCATTGGATTGGGTAGCACATACTTGACGTCAAGTTCCTTTCTTTTTTTAGATTAGAAGACCCTCTGACCAATGCTCGCCATCATCGGCGCCATTCTGGTTAGAGTTGCTTTCTTGCACGTTTTGGTTTATCCATCTAACCTTAACGGGTGCACTGTTTGTAATTGGAAATCTGTTAATTGAAAAAACAAAAAAAAAATTGGCTCGGAATATTTCATTTGTTCTATCTCTCTCGTTGGTGGGAAGAGCGAGAAGGTAGAGGAGGATTTTGTGCAGACCAGGCATGGTTATGCTCAGTACCCCGGGGGTTCTGAGGCAGTCGTTTGGGATCAGCCTAGTGGTTTGGTTCCGTTTGTGACCAATCCATTGTTTGAGACAAATGTTATATCTTCATACGACAATCCGCTCTTTGAGTTTGATGTGGGTCACTCATCTGATCCTGGTCTTGATGAGAATGTTGATAGCGTTTGGGATCCTACTAGTGCACTGGGATTTCAGACTCAGCTCACGGAGGAGTATCACAATGTGTATATGGTGCAGAGTGCATATGGCTTCGTGATTGACCCGCATGTACACAAATTGTTTCAGGTGCACAGTTCTAGCATGCACGTGCTTGATATGTTGGATGATAGTATATCTCGTGCAGTTTTAGGGGGTAAGTGTTGCTTGCCGTTTGACTTGCCTCCTTCTGAGTTTCTTGATCCTATGCCGGACCGCACTAAGGTTAATAGGGAATGGTATTCTATTCTTGCTGATCAGTTATGGGAGTTACAGGAGTCAGTTGTGGCCAGCAGGAACATTGTCCGGTACTATCCTTGGGATCCAGGTGGTGCAGTGCATCTGTATTTGCAGAGATTGCTTGAGGACAAGCAATTTCAGGGAGGGCGGACTATAATGTCCCCGTTTTAGCTGACACTGTTTGTGGAGGAGTGAGCCTATTATTTCAATCCTCGTAGGCTGACAGGAGTGTGCAGAGGATCATTTGAGGCAGTTACTCAGTGTTTGGTAGCTCCAGTATTGCAGTTGTTTCAGGTTGGGCCTTCGCAGAATCTTCTAGAGTGCATTTTCAGAAACTTTCTATTTTTAGAAAGTTAGGTCAGGCGGAAGCTGCTATTTTGGGCAGGGCACCTGGTTCAACCTTTCAGCTCAGAATCGACCCAGTTCCTCAGTTTGGCAGTCAGACGGAGAAATATTGGAATATTTAATGATTTATTAAATATTTAATATTTTGACTTTATACTAAAGTCACTTTATTGAAATATTTAAATATTTAATTAAATTGGCATATTATAAAGTACTTATTATACTTTATAATAAAGTATTAATATTTGACATAATGAATATTTATTATTCATTAAAATAGGCGCCAATTATTAAATAGATTTCTCCTAAGTCTAAAAAGGGCGAATTTAATCATTTTATTAAATGATTACTAAAAAAGAGCTTGGGTCGAATTTCTCAGAGGCAATATATATTCAGACAAGACAAAAATCGAACTATTATGTTATGCTATTCAACTTTTGTCTTTTTGCTCTGAGCATTGGAGTTTGCAAACCCTAGGGTTTCTGGCAGACGAAGCATTTCTGGAGAACGATAACTCTTCAGGAATTAGGCAGACTGAGGCTGTGAAATACCAGTTTAAGCTTGCATCTGGGTGACTTCATTCAGGAGTTACAGATTGGATTCATTGATCGATTCATTCAGAGTTAGCAGAGAATAATCATTTACCAGTTGAGGCGAATCTTTCAGAGGTTATTTATTAGAGATCTGGCACTTCTTTCTATCAGCCGTACCATATTCCTTCTTGCTGTTGGGCCGTACAGTTCAGTACTTGCAGGGCCGTACATTTCATTTTCCAGAAGGATTACTTGCATCTTCAGTCTCTGGCAGAGGATTCCAGTGCGCCTTGGTGATCTGGGGTTTTTCTTTGTCTGTGCTCGGAGATCTGGGTGATACGCCATTTCTTCTTCATTCTTGTATGCAGCTACAGCCGCCATCAGGTTCCTCATTGATAGATCATATTTTATTCACTATTCAAATTTTTTAGCATTGTAAAAGCTCTAAAAAAATAATAAAATGGTGCGCCTATGATATATGATAAAGTTTTGAGCTTATTCTTCGCATTTCAATTTATTTTGAGTTTATTAAGCATTTTAGAAGAAAATCGCAGCTTCTAGTTTATTTGCAAAAATCCATCAAAACACAAAAAAATCAAAACTTGCAAAAACAAAACAACACCAGTCAGGGTTTCGAGTTGAGAACCATCAGGGTTCTTACATCAAATAGCACCAATAGATCGTGTTATGTTCTTTAAGAATATTTTAATCTTCAGAAGCGGTAGAATATATCATCTCCTAATGGTGGCCCAATAATTTTTACTCATTAATCAATTGGCAAACTTTCCTCATGGTTGATCTCATTTTCCACAGTAATATAGAAAATGTTGAGCTGTGTATCCTACACTGGTACTAGATTTATCTTTGATAGCGGCCATTAAATCTTTTAACTATGCCTTCCGTAAATATATTGAAATGTCCCTATATTGTATCTCATAATCATAATCGTTATTATCTATAATTATTAGATATTATATGCTTCTTGTCTTAAGACTATAAATTGATTTTATTGTTTTATCAGCTATCTCGATAATTTAAATAATATCGGTGGCATAATATTATTAAAATATTATCTGTGATAATTGTAATAATATTTAAATTGAAATTTTATAATTTTTTGATATCTATTTTATTTGGTTGACAATGTGGGGACATGACAATCTTGCTCCTATATTTATACTAAATTAGCTAAAAATCTAATATTACATCTCTACTAACTACTACTTTCCTCTACTCTAGAATAAAGACCCTATAAGCCTTTGAAGTCTCACTATTACCCACAAATAATCTAGACAACTAAATGCCTTTTCTCTATTTTATAATTTTTTGATATCTATTTTATTTGGTTGACAATGTGGGGAAATGACAATCTTGCTCCTATATTTATACTAATTTAGCTAAAAATCTAATATTACATCTCTACTAACTACTACTTTCCTCTACTCTAGAATAAAGACCCTATAAGCCTTTGAAGTCTCACTATTACCCACAAATAATCTAGACAACTAAATGCCTTTTCTCTATTTTATAATTTTTTGATATCTATTTTATTTGGTTGACAATGTGGGGCCATGACAATCTTGCTCCTATATTTATACTAAATTAGCTAAAAATCTAATATTACATCTCTACTAACTACTACTTTCCTCTACTCTAGAATAAAGACCCTATAAGCCTTTGAAGTCTCACTATTACCCACAAATAATCTAGACAACTAAATGCCTTTTCTCTATTTTATAATTTTTTGATATCTATTTTATTTGGTTGACAATGTGGGGACATGACAATCTTGCTCCTATATTTATACTAATTTAGCTAAAAATCTAATATTACATCTCTACTAACTACTACTTTCCTCTACTCTAGAATAAAGACCCTATAAGCCTTTGAAGTCTCACTATTACCCACAAATAATCTAGACAACTAAATGCCTTTTTCTGATGCCTTTTCTGATGTCTTTTCCTCCAAATCCTATGAGAATACCTATTCTAGATATAGACTATGGTAAGAAATGCTTCTACCCAAAGAAACATCAACAAACCTATGCCATGAATCATGGTCGTACCAGCCCCTATTATGGATCAATTATTCCACTCTTCAACTCCCTCTTTCTCTATAATGTCCCCTTTTCTGATCCATTCCAACATTCTTGGAGAGCGTCAACTTTCTTGAAAAGACATTTTAATAGCAACACAAGTTCCTAGAGCCAAGATGTGCACAACGGTGCTTTCTATGTACGAATCCAACATTTTGGGAGCACTCCAAACTTCTTAGAAAGTTCCATCATCCTTGGATAGCACCAACTTTCCATAGAGTAAAATCCTATGCACTTAAGGAGTAGGTGGAAATATCAAAACAGTTTAATTGGCTTACTTTAATATTTTTCGTAAGACCTTGGGATGATTTAAAAGGGAAAATTAATTATATTGAAGTTATCCAAAAGGTAAAATTAAATAACAACTTATATTTAATTATTTAAAAAAGTATTTTAAGTGTCCAGATATAGTGTCACTAGGCTCGAGTTGCTAAAAAAATATCATAAGGACACTTTATATTATTTTTATAAAGGAAAAATGCTTATTCAAAAAAATCAACGAAAAAGCAAAAAGCACTTTATTCAAAAAAAGCAATGAAAAACAAAAAAATGGCTTTTTTCTAAGATAACTCTAAAAAGGTTATAAAATGAGGTTGGGTCTTGAGAAGAAAGATTATTGTTTATTCATTTCATTTGCTTTGGTGAAAGAACATGAGTTCCCCCTATTTGCCTAAGGATGAAAACTCTTTGTGAATCCAGTTTTGGGGACAAAAACCTTCCTAGTTGGCTGAGTGATTTCATCCAAAATCATCATTGTGATGAATGCTGAATTTTTTCCAATTTGTTGTTGATAATGGAAACTTTTTACATGTTTTGAGAGATTTTGGTATGCAAGTTTATTGATGTTTAGTGTCCCAGTTTTGCCTTGAATCTAGGAGTGATTTTTGGAGCTTTGAGAGGGTTGTACTTTATTTCATGCTATACTATTTGCTACAACAATAATCAGAGACATTTTGGAGAGATTTTTCTCTGAATATTGGGCCATACAGCAATGTTGTTGTTATCCTATAGTTAAATGGTGGTTGTACAGTCATTTAGGGTATTAAGTATAGTGGATGGAAAGTATTTTTCAGACCCAAACAGTCTGATATGACAGTTCTGAGTAATGTTCAGTGATTTTGGAGGTCTACAATCAGCATTCTACATCATCCTTTAGCCCTCCTTGGCAATGCACTTCAGTTTATTGAGTCCACATGAATGGTATAACATCAACCTATGATTTTATGGATTAACTTATGTATATGCAACAATGTGTTCATTATTTTGAATAGTATCATTTGTGTGTGCAGCTAGCTCCTCTTATCATATCATTCTAAGTTGTACTTAGTGCATTCCATGCTTATATAATTATAACTTTGGATGATAGTACCACTAGATAGTTGTGCATTTCATGTTCAAGATACTGTAAAACTGGATGTTATACCACTAGTTAATGCATTTATTATTGAAGGTCTTGGTTGATTCACTACTAGACCCCTTTGCATTTCAAGCATGTTTTGGCATTGATCGGATCTGCATATAATCAGTCATTTTGGCTTGATCGGATTCCGTTGTAATATGCCAATGGCTCCGCATTTTCTATGCATGCTTGTCCGCCAAAGAGACATCAATTCAGGTCAGCTCTATTGCCTGCATGCTTTGGTCATCTTCTCATCTTTACATTTCAATAGTGCATTCATTTAGGATAGAATGTGTTGTCCAAACATCGTATGCTCTCACCTTGCCCGCACTGTATTGAAAAAGAAAATTGGTGTGAGGTTAATACGTTATCCTTGCTTTCTTGCAAAAACCCTTGAACTCCTTGGAGGTATACTCTCCCTCATTATCTATTTTTAAGTACTTGATCTTCTTCCCTATCTCATTTTCAACTAGATCCTTGGTCTTTAAAAAGGAGATCCATGTCTTGTGAGAGAAGTCATCAATGAAGGAAACATAATACATGCTTTGCACAATTGATTCTACTAACATCAGTCCACACACATCCAAATGCAGTAAGTCTAGATTCTCCTTAGATTTATTCTCACTGCTTGGGAAAGCAACCAAGCCATGCTTGCCTATGCATCCTCTACATACTGCCTATTCAATACTGAACTCTAGAAGTCCTATGGCAATCTCTCTTAGAATAGGCAATGCTTTGCAACGTAGATGCCCCATCCTCTTGTGCCAAAACTCACACAAATTTTCACTGTTATGAACTAAAGCTTGAACTAACTCACCCCATAACCTCTATAGATTGCTTTCTAACTCCTATAACCTATGTTGTAACTGGGCTAGATTCCTTCAGCCTGATTGGAACTTGTTGATCCCTAAATTCTACCTTATCCTCAATTACCGAAACTGAAAGCAAATTCTTCCTAAGACTAGGAACTAACAACACATCATCAAAACTCAAAAGAGTTACCTGACTAAAGTCAAAAGGGAATTGTGCTAACTCCTACTACTAGATACTTGAAGTTGACATCACCACCAAACTCTTCCTAAACTCCAAAGTTAAGTTCAAGTTGGTAAAATACTGTCTAGCTAATGTCATATGCTTAGAGGCCCCACTATCCACATATCAAGCATTCCTAGAAAACATGCAAGTAGAAAGGCAAGATACTGTTGAAAAATCTTTCTCAAATTTAGCAGCAAATTCATTCACCTAAATTCTTGTAGAGGCTGCCACTTCCTCCTGCTGCTACTTCACTTGGTTCTTCTTCTTGTCTGGACACTTTGATGCACTTGATTTTACTCAAGGCCTTCTTCCCTACCTATGAGGATCCTTCCTCATCCTTTCCCTTACCCTTGTTCCCTTTTCATTTAATTCCCTTCATTTGTCCATAGAGAGCTAAATTTTCATCACCCCCCTTCTTGCTGGCTTTGGACTCCATTTGAGTTTCCTCTTGGATAGAGTCATCCCATATCTTTCAAAGGAAGGAAGACTTTCCCTGGCACAGTTTCTCTAAACAAAAGCTTGCCACAAAGATGAGAACCTATTCAATGCCAAGTTGACTAACTCTGCATTTTCAACCTTCTCCCCAACTATTACAAGTTAATCACAAGACTGTGTGATCTTTATCAAGTAACTGGTAACAATATTTGATTTAGTCACCTCTATGGATTTGAGTTTGTTTCTCAATATTGTTTTCTTGTTTATGTTTTCACTCTAAAAAAGACTGACCAGAGCATCAAACAACTCCTTGGCTGATTTCTTATATGACAAAAGAGGAATTAAGTGATCCTTCACCACATCCATGGTCATTCGCTTGAATTTAACCTCTTTCTTCTTGTGAGCTGCTAACTATTGTTGATATGTAGGTGGAGACACCTCGTCTACTTCGATATCCCAAAAATCATTTTCCTCCAATAACAAAGTCACGCTAACTTTCCAAGGTAAGAAATTTAATGCACCATCTAATCTATCCTCGATCTCTAATGCCATTAAAATAATAATATTTCTTTTCCTTCACAAACAAACTCCTACTTCAAGAAATGAATAAACTACTCAAAAAAAATCTAAAAATGCCATTACAATGTCATGTCCCCGAAATTGTAATACTAAATATGAGATTGAAATACAAATAACAAAATCGAATAAATATGTAATATCCCTTGACAATTCTGACCTCAAAATGCTGATTAGAGGCTCAAGGAATATCGTCAAACACTTTGCATACAACCTCTATGCTTGCTGGTATGAAGTTTCAGTCTGATTTTGTTTGCTTGAAATGATGTCAAATATAATCTAAATGCTTGCAAATTAACACTACAAAGTCTAAGCAATGAATTAGATGCAAATGCAACTTTTATTTGGCTTTTCAAATGCATATACATGAAATCTACATGAAAATTGTGCACCTACAGCCAATTGACATTTTGTCAAACACTTGGCATGCAAACTATTATGCTGATAATGAGCAATATCGATATGAACATTACAACAATTATTTGGTATGCAACTTGTTTCTTCTTATTGAAATGCCAACCTCACTACAATGCTGATATAGAAAAGATGAGCCAAGACTCTTGGCATTACAACATAAATTTTGAGTACATAATGCACACCTACAGCAGCAATCTTAGATGACTGAAATGTCAATGCAAACTACTCTAAAATGATGAAGAACCTGGAGTAAATGAGCGTCTATATCTGATGAAGAAGTGGCAGCCTTCAACTTGAAAATTGGTGCCTTCTCCTAGCCAAATCAAACTCTTCTTGCAGCCGCCCCTGTTCTGACTTGCAGCATAGATATAAATTATTGGCAGCCTTAAACACCTTCAAACAGCCACTAACTTCGTCACCAAAACCTCTAGAGTGGAGCGCTTCAATCCTTCAATGAAATTGATGCACACTAGGAGCTGCATGAACAAAATCATAGCTTCCAAGTCTGCAGATCACCCTGGCTGAGGTAACCAATCAGAATTTTTTTTTTATATCATAGCTGCATCCAAAATGCCAAGCGATGTTGTCACCAATCTGCAAATTGATCTCCAACCGAACTATCACAATTTTGCTTCAATAAGCTGATATGAAATCTCTATTCCCAAATTTCGCCAAAGACCACAAAATTTGCAATGCAGGTACAAGCTGAACTTCTGAAATGAAGCCCACAACTAGCAATAATCTCAGTTGTTAGTTTCACAACCTCAAAATTGCTCAACCAATAAGAGTTTTGTTCCCAAAGGTCCAATAATGGTAGAAACCCTAACTGGCTCCTTCACCGAATAATCACATCAAGCAAATATCAAACATCCTAGATGATTAGAAGCTTGGCTTGATCTTCTTTTATACTTTTTCAATCCATCTTCAAGAAGCTTCTAGAAAATAATATTAATATAATATTATTTTATTTTATTTTATTTTATTTTAGTGACTTTATGATATAATATTTTACTTAAGTCACTTTATTAAATTAATTAAATATAAGGTCACTTTATAATATTTATTTAATTAATAACCTTACAAATAATTAATTTAATTATTATCTCCCTTATTTCTCCAATCCAATTGAATTCAGGAAACCATCCACTGACTAAGTAACTGCTCCAAGGAGACCCCCTAACCATGCTCATTAGCCTACGAGGGTCAGGAATAGGCTAAATCCTCTAAAAACTGATGCTCACGAAAATGGGGACATTACAAAATATCAAAATATAAATATAAGTAATTGGCATTTAAACATTATTATAATAATTATAATTATCAATATAATATTATAATTATAGTACAATTATTATAGAACAATTAATATTATTAATTATGAATATCATAACAACCAAACTAATATTTACAAGAAACTAATATTATATGACTATGCTTTAGTTAATAAATAAACAAATCTAAATATTATTTAAAAAAAACCAATATTATATAAATATGACTAATGCCTTAGTTGATAAATAAATAAATCAAAGGTATCCATCCCTAGTAAGAAGGCATATTAATCATGTTTACACAGCAGCAATCCCTAACAAAAGACATAATTATTAATAAAGCAAAGATGAATCCAATAAACAACGATCCCTAGTAAGAAGGCATATTAATCATGTTTACATAGCAGCGATCCCTAACAAAAGACATAATAATTATTAATAAAGCAAACATGAATCCAATTGAAATATTCCCCTTACTGTTTTCCCCAAAATTAGACACACAAACCAGCATCAAACCACTGATTAGCGTTAGCTCCAAATGCAAATCAGCATGGAAAGTAACTCTAACCAAGAATGTTCACCAAGATCCCAATGTGGGCGAGGTGATAACATATGGTCAGAGGATCATTAGGTATAAACTGAACTGAAATTACAATTCATCTGCTGATGCAGGCATCCACAAGCAGTGGGAATACTCCACTTATTCAGTGGGTGAGATTATTACATTATTAAGGCGGCAAGCCAACCATTAAATCCTCTCTTCCACTTATTTCGTGGGGGGAAAACAGTCCACACAACCACTTATTTTGTGGGGGGAATTTACAAACAAGAAAGATGTTTATTCTAAAACTCAACCACTCAATTGTGGGAGTGTAATCAAGTATAAATTGCAGCAATAAAATGAAATAGCCGTTAGTACTACTAACTAGCTTTACAATGAATAGAAATAGCTGCAAATAAGAGAGATAAGCTTCTAGAATGCTCTGATTGATTTCAATTAAGTCCTCATCTAGTTCCTTACCGACTTGCCTTAGTCGTCTTCGCCGATTTTCTTGCTCTTGTAGTCTGAGTGATCGCCGAACTTGCTCTTCCAAAGTCCCGTGCCCGTCAGGTACTCTATTCTTATCTTTGTTCGGCCGTACGGGCATTTAGTTGTTCAAGCGATCATTGTTGGTTGCCGGAAGTGCGGCGCCGACTAGTATCCCGTTCTTCCTCTTCCCGTTTGTTTCGGTCTTCACAGCGTTGCACGATTTGCTGCCTTCGGCGCTCGCGATCCTCTTCTTCGCGCAAGTCTTGCAAAATAATGAAATGGCGAGCCAGCAACCTGGGCATGCGGTTCAGGAGGTGGTTCACCTCGTCGTTCACTTCCAGCCGATCCCAGATGACTTCCTCAGGGATCTCCCGAACGAGGGATTCCCTACGTACGTGATCACGGAGCGAGATTTTCCACAAATTTACCAAATCGTCCGTCAATGAGTCTTCTTGTTCCTCATTAGCATTTATAGGTTCTTCCGCTGGTTGACCCATTACGCTGCCATGGTGGATGATGCCCTAGTCCGTTCAGGCAACGGCGCCAAATGTTTGCCTACGGAATGGGATTCAAACTCTACGTACTACTGGCAAACTCGTAATAAACAGAACATAGGATAAAACAGTAAACTGAAGATATCATAGTAAAATGCTAGAAACTTTATTCATTCTCAGGAATATCATGTACAAAGGGTATCACAATGCTTACAGTATAATCATCGGCAACAAAACTCATTCATTATTCATAACTCATGACTCTCTCCCGACTATCCCAACCGACTACATATAACGCTCGGCGGTGGTTAGACAACCAACCGACACGACGCTTCATAACAACATTACATTAACATTAATCAGAACATGTTTTGCCGAGAGTACATGACATTACATGACATTATTATTCTTTACTAACTATTGTTTTATTTGACAATTGCCGAGTACGACCGAGGCCGATTACGACCGAGGCTGACTACGACCGAGGCCAACTACGGCCGACAACAAGTAAAATATCCAACTAACATCATCCCCCCCAAAAAGGAAGTCGTCTTCCAGACGACATACATACAACAAGATAAGATTACTGAGAAGTAGGGGGAAGGGAGTGCGTCCCTGGATGCACAGATGACGTCGGAGTGGTGGAAGAATGCTCTGCTCTCAGACGCCTCAGCTCCTCCGTGCGTGTGCGAAGCTGCCGATCTGCCAGGATCTCCCTCTCCCTCGCCGCCTTCACCATCCGGGCTGCCTCCATCAGTTGGCTCTTTGCCTACTCTGCTTCGGCCTTCTTGGCCGCCAATTCTACCTCTTTTGCAGCCAACTGGTCCTCCAATGCTCTCATTTTCTGCTGCCATGCTGCTTCTTTCTACTGTGCCTCCTCCTCCAAGGCTGCCACCCGAGGCTCCAAGATGTCCAATAGGGCTCCCCTGTCACTGGCAAGCTGAGATTGCTAGTCAAGTTATCCTGAATGCTCTTGATGGTCGTAGCAGACTCATTCTTGACTCGCTAAAGAAGTCTATAGGCATCCACTCGGCGAGATACTGCTACCTCAGTGGAAAATCTTTGGCGCTTCATCAGAAGAAAAACATCTCGGAAGGCAAGCTCGATGTAGTATAGACTCTCCAAGACGCCTTCATCCCGTCCTACTAGCCTCGGTGGCCGACCCCGCCAGGCTCTCATCATAGCAGGAGTCTCTCCTGCTGGCCACCCCTCGCCAAATATCCGTGCAAACTCCGCCTCGCACCCCATCTGCACAAATCCCCGAATGCGGTGAACCTCCTGGCCTACCAGAGGCGATCGGCCAATCCTCAGGTCCCTGGAAACCTGTCCCACACGGATCAACAATCTGCCCATGTGCTCGAGCTCCTCCACATACCTCTGTACCGTGCCTACTGGGTCCGACGGGTCCGGCTGTGACATTTCCACGACAAAGCCCTCTGTGGAAGCACCCTCCTCGTTCTCATCATCATCAGAAGGTGGACAATGTTCTGTCTCCTCTTGGGGCGGTTCCCCGACTACCGGCTGAGGCTCCTGAATGGCTGTCTCTGGTGCCTCTGCTATGCTCGCCTCCGGGTGTGCAAGTGTGTCTTCGCCGATCCTGGCCGTCTCACCCTGCTGGGTGTGAATGATCGGCCCCTCCTCGTCCCCTTGTCCCTCCGAGGGACTCTTCTCCTGCTGGTCTGGCTGCTCAGCCACGTCCAAGGTGAGGCCCACCGATCCCAGCCAACTGTCGATCTGTGCTACCCCGGGTGCTCCTGAGGCTGGAGTCGTCTCCTCAGTGGCCTCGGTCATTCCTCCAGCTCCTGCTACCGAGGTGGCCACTCCTGTCGCTGCCGATGCTGACGGTGGTGTGAGAGAACAAACCGCTGGCAGTATCTCAACCGAGGCAGTGGAACCTGCCGCCGATACAGTGAGTGCCCCCTGTGATGTGGTGGCGAGAGGTGCCCACCCTGGAGATGCTCCCGGTAGTGAAGCGGCTACCCTCAACATCCGCCCGGCTCCAACTGGCGCAACAGGGAGGGTAAACGTGACTGAGTGTGTACTCTGGCTGGCTGGCGGTGCCGGAAGAGTAAATCCTGCCGGCTGCAATACTGGTATATCAATCTCGCCTGCCTCCTGACCCCCGATGGCAACAGACACCTCCTCATCGGCCGGTGGACTAGACTCCGATGGCGAGGAAGATAAGTCAATAGGCTCCTCTCTGTCAAATGCATCGCTCTCCTCCGAGGCCTCCTCCTCTGATGTTTCCTCTTCCACTGACGCCTCCTCCCGTTTCCTCTTTCTTCCCGAAGTTGTGCCCTCGCCTGCTTGCTTTACTTCCAGTTCCGCCCAGTAGAAGACGATTGGTAATCCAGGATCCAGGTGAGTGAGTGGCCGCAACCGACCCCAATTGCCCTCAGGCACCTGTGTGTGCACGGCATCCAAAAAGAGAGCTATGGCGTGCTGAGTCATATAGAAGGCCTTATGCCTCTGCGCTAGAAAATCCCTCATCCGCTCTGTGAGTAGCCTCGCCCAGTTGTATACTCGGCCAACTCGAAGTCCGACCATGAAATCCACCTGCCATAAGGCAATGTCCGACGCTCGGCTAGCCCCTGTGAGTCGGCACTTCATTAGGTCAAGCAAACATTTCCATTCTGCCGTTGCTAGGTGGTTCTTCCGGAGGCCTCGATTGCCAGTATTCCATATGGTACGCTGTTCTTCGGCTGACAAGTCGCTTCGGCATACTTGCTTGACCAGCAGTTCCTTGTGTTCCTGCGTCATTTTCTTGGGTTTATTAACCCCTATTCCCGAAGCTGGGACGCCGAACACCCGCTCAAAGTCCTGAGGCTAGAATGAAACTGTCACTTGGCAACCTCTGTAATCAATGACGAACTTGTGCGTATGTCTGCAGTAGTTCTCCACCATCGCCTTCAGCCAAGGCTCGAACTCCCGAGAACTGAAAAAGGGCACGAGCACAGCCTTGTCCACCCGAGCGTGTCGAAGCGCAACCTTCAGAGAGTGGTCGTCGGGAGTGCTTCGCCACCATTGCTTGCACTCGTTGCCGGTCAGGTTCTCCCATGTCATCGTATCATTATCGGCATCCATCTTTTTTCTCTTCGCAGCCGAGGCTACCTTTGGCTGGTACTGCATCGCCTTCTTGCCCTTGTCCATTTTTCTGTCAGTTCGGCGATTCCAGCCGACTTTATAACTCTCGAGACTGCCGAAATTATGAAAACTGCCGAACTGCCGGTGCGAACTGCCGGATTGCCAAAAACTGCCGAACTGCCGAAAATTGCCGAACTGCCGATGAAGACTGCCGGATTGCCAAAAACTGCCGAACTGCCGAAAATTGCCGAACTGCCGATGGAAACTGCCGAACTGTCAAATGTTCTGCCAAGGCCGTACGGTTTGAAGATACTCTGAAATTCGTACAATCTGGAAGTACTGTGAATTCCGTGCAAGTTTTCTTGAATTGCTGATGCCGTACAGATTCTCTTGCAGTGCTGAGGCCGTACGAAATCCCCTGAGGCAACTGATGCCGTACGGATTCTTCTGTGTTGAGGCCGTACGGATTCTCCTGAGGCAACTGATGCCGTACGGATTCTTTTGTGCTGAGGCCGTACGGATTCTCCTGAGGCAACTGATGCCGTACGGATTCTTTTGTGCTGAGGCCGTACGGATTCTCCTGAGGCAACTGATGCCGTACGGATTTCCCTGAAGCAACTGATGCCGTACGGCTAGGACTTCACTGAGCTGCCATACGATTTGACCCCTGGCACCAATTTCAATCTGGAATAGCCGTACGGTTTGGGACTTCACCAAATTTTCCAGTTGCAAAGGCCGTACGGTTTTAACCTTGGCGAAATTCTTCACTTGCAGAGGCCGTACGGATTCTACTGACAACTTCTCAATTTGCAAAGGCCGTACGATTTCTACTGGCAACTTCTCAAAAGGCCGTACGATTTCTACTGGCAAATAAAATGAATACTGGAAAATGTGACAATACCGTACGGTTTGAAGGTCCCTTGGATGCCGTACGATGCCAGGTTCTGAGTGTCGTACGAGTGATGAATGTCGTACGTCCTCCACAGGCTTCAACCCTTGGCGTGCTGTCTGAAAAATAGAACCTCGTACGTCCTTGAAATCTTTGACACCGTATGATTTCCTTTCCTGGCGAATTGTGCTGAGTGTAAAATCTTTGATGCCGTACGGCTTCCTTCTCTGTTCTCTGATGCCGTACGTCTTCCTCCTCTGTTCTCTGTTGCCGTACGTCTTCCTCCTCTGTTCTCTGTACGCCTCGGCAACTGATAAACTCGTGCAAGCTCGTCCTCCCTCCTTCTCTGTGCTCTTGTCTCCGACTTGTGGCTTTTTTAATTAGCCGTACGATGTGGGGTTTTATATTTATTTTATTTTTTTCCTTACTTTCCTTCACCCTTGGCCGTACGCCTTGCTTCCTCTTCGGGTTTTGCCAATTTTTAATCTCTCGCCTTTTACTTTCCTTCGTTAATTTCCCTTTTGGCCGTACGGTTTTAATGCTTCAGGCGGCTATTTTAATCTTCCTCACTTTACTTAATTTAATTTTTCCCCTGATGGTCGACTTATTTAATTTATTATTTAATCTATTCTCCCTTCGTTTGCTTTCTTTTCTGACTTCCCCTTGGTTTCTTTTAATTTTCTCGTCTTTTTCTTTTTCTTCCCATACGCCTTGCTCTTCTTTACTTACTCCGTTATTTTCTTTTATTTTCATAGCTTCTTTTCTATTTATTTTTATTTTTTTGAACTTCCGTTCTTTTTCTCTTCTTTTCTTTTTAATTTTTTCCACTTCTGTTCACCTTCTCTCTCCTCCCTTCTCTCTTCTTTTCTCTTTATTCCTCTAACTTCACTGTGTGTCGGGACCTTTAATTCTGAAGTGTAATACCATTTACATGTGTGTGGTGGCCATTTATAACATTCTTCCTCGCAACAGGTTCCTAAATATTCTATATCAAACCATTTATCCAGTAAAGGGGCAGGACCAATACCTCGAAAACTTTCGTCGACGTACCTTCCGCCGTACTGTTGATACCACGTAACATCGTCGCCTTGTACTGTCGGCGGTCCCGCCAGGTTAGGAATTATTTTCCAGAGTCCATCTTGAGTTGCGATCTTCCTAACCCTTGGTATTTTTCTTCTTTCTCGACGCATTTGTTTCAGGAGATCCGCTGTATATCCATCTACTGTTGACACAAACGTATCTTCTGTCTTCAACACTGTCTTTAAACAAGGAGCCTTCTTCTCGAAATAAGCATCCCATTGCTCATCAGTCCATTCCTCCTCGTCATCTTTTTGAAGTTCATCTTGTTCTTCTGCCTGGTTCTCCTTTTCCGCTTGGGCTTCCGCGTCCAAGTCCTTAGCTATATATCCCCGTCTTATTCCTTCATAAGGGGCTACATAGTGCCAATGTCCCCCCATTCGACGCCACAATGCAGGGGTTCCGAAAACTGCATTGGTCAAGTGCTTGTGTATTCGTGGTACTGCAATTCCTTCTACTCGCTTTTCTGCCAACCTCTCTTCATTTATTTGATCTCGTCCTGATTCTGCCCAGACATTGTCTGCTACATAACCAGGACCTCCTAGTCCCCAGTCTTGTTCTCTCGGGCCTTCACTCTGCACAGACCAATCTTCCTTTGTTGCATAGCCCAACATGTTTATGGCGATAGTATTCTTCTCTTTTCTCTCCTGGTATGGTTTTAGCTTTGATCCGTTGATTGCCTCCAGTATCAATGACCCATCGAGATTTTCCACTTTTATAGACCCATTGTCACCTACTTCTCGAACTCGGAACGGTCCCAACCAACGAACTTTAAACTTCCCTGGCTTGATCTCGTTACGGCCGTTATACTTCAGAACTAACTGTCCCGGTCGGAAATTCATCCGCCGGAGATGCTTATCGTGCCAATATTTCCGTCGCCGTTGCATGTTCTCCGTCGCCCATTGTGCCATCACTCTTCACTCGTCCAGCTTATTCAGTTGATATAGTCTTTCTTTCAAGCTTTCGGTATCGCCCAACCGGTTCTCCACGGCTATCCTCAGACTTGGTACCATATATTCCATCGGCATCACCGCCTCCTGACCGTACATTAACTGGAAAGGCGTGTGGCCCGTTGTTACCTTGTACGTTGTACGATATGCCCATAGGACGGCTGGTAACCTTTCTTCCCAGTCAGCTTCTTCCACGCCGCATGATTTGTGAATCACTGACACGAGCACCTTATTTGTAGACTCCGCCTGGCCATTGGCTCGTGGGTAGTACGGACTAGACAAGTTGTGAAAAATTCGGAACCCTGTCGTCATCAACCTGATAACATGATTGACGAAGTGCCCTCCACGATCACTCGTAATCCGAATGGGGATGCCGTATCGTGTTACTATCTGCTCATAGATGAATCTTGCCGTACTTTGTGCTGTATTATCTGGCAACACTCGAGCTTCAGCCCACTTCATCAGATATTCTGTAGCGACCACAATGTATCGGCATCGATGCAAGTGACTCACCTTCAATGGAACGATGAAGTCTAACCCCCATCGTTCGAACAACTCCTGAGGCTGTGAGGGATGCAGTGGCATGAAATCCCGCTTCAATGGTTTCCCGACCCTCTGGCAAGTGTCGCAGCCTACCACCCATTCTTTGGCGTCAGTGTGCATCGTCGGCCACCATAGGCTTGCCAAGAGAATTTTCCTTGCTGTAGCATCAGGTCCCATATGGCCGCCCGCCAGTCCTTCATGTGCCTCTTTTAGTACGCCGGGTATTTCTTCCTCGACGACACATCTCCGGAGGATCTGGTCAGGTCCCATCTTGTAGAGTAGCCCATTGATCAATTGGAATGTCTTACTTTTCAGTACGATCTTCCTTCTCTCGGTTGGTGGCATATCACTTGGAAATGTGGATGTGGACAAATAGTCTCCAATCTTCTTGTACCATGACGGCAATATTGCAATCTGAAACAAATGTGCGTCCGGAAAGTCTTCGTTCACCCCACCCTCTGCAGGTTCACCCGACCGGATTCTAGATAATTGGTCGGCAATAACATGGCTTTTTCCTGGCCGTACGATGATGGTGAACGTAAATTCCTGCAACAGCAGTAACCATCTACTCACCCGTCCTTGGATAATCGGTTTGTTTACCAGGTACATCAAAGCTTGGTGGTCCACGTAAAAAGTGAACGGCGTGGCGAGGAGGTAATGCCTGAACTTCTGTACGGCGTACACCATTCCCAATGCCTCACGCTCGGTTGTACTATAATTCCTTTCTGCCTTTGAGAGTAGCCGGCTGGCGAAGAATACTGGGTGATCCAACCCGTGCGCTCCCACTTGTGCTAGGGTTGCTCCGATGGCAAAATTAGAAGCGTCTACATGTACGTGGAATTCCTTATCCCAGTCCAGGTACATTAATATGGGTGAGCTGACTAGTCGCTCCTTCAGCTCCCGGAATGCCTTCTCCTGTTCTTCGGCCCACACGAATGGTTGGCCTTTCCTCGTCAGTAGGTCGAGAGGGTACGATACTTGGGCAAAATTTTAATGAACCTCCGGTAGTATCCCACATGGCCGAGGAAAGACTTTACTCCAGTGACATTCTCGGGAGCCTCCATCTGTACGATGACTCACACCTTGTCAGGATCCGTTTTCAACCCAGCTTTGCACACAATGTGTCCGAGCAACTTCCCCTGCGGTACCATAAATCTGCATTTCTTCGGATTCAAGGCAAGGCGGGCTGCTCTACACCGTTCCATGCACTCGCCTAAAGCTTTTAAATGTTTTTCTTTGTCACTATAGATCGACCAATCATCCAAGAAGGCTTTGAAATTACCTACCGACATTTTATCAAAGATGTGGAGTATAATCCTCTGAAATATAGCTGGTGCGTTGCATAATCCAAACGGCATGCGGTTGTATGCGTACACCCCATCCTCGACGACGAATGTAGTCTTTAATTTGTCCTCCTCGGCGATGCTGATCTGATTGTAACCCGAGAAGCCATCTAGAAAGGAGTACATTTCGTGCCCGACAACTTCTTCCAGAATCGAGTCGGTGAAGGGAATGGGAAATGGATCCTTGATAGTCACTGCATTCAGGCTACGGAAGTCAACACAGATTCTAATTTGCTCCTTCTCTTTCTTCAGTGATATGACGATCGGTGATACCCACTCGCTGACTTCCACTTTGAAAATAATGCCGGCCTCCAGCATCTTCTCGATCTCCTCCTGTACTTTAGCGGCATAATTTTTGTTCATTCTGTACGGTCGCTTTCGTACGGGCTGGGCTCCCGGTACGAGAGGAATCCTGTGCACACATAACTCCGGTGGGATGCCTTTTAAGTCCTTGTACGTCCAAGCGAAAGCGTCTTTATATTCCATGAAGATTCTAAACGCTGCCGCCTTCAGGACAGGGTCCCAGTCATC
This sequence comes from Sequoia sempervirens, assembly GCA_007258455.2. NCBI lineage: Eukaryota > Viridiplantae > Streptophyta > Pinopsida > Cupressales > Cupressaceae > Sequoia > Sequoia sempervirens. The sequence goes on from VDFB02012631.1 coordinate 104,570, forward strand.
ACCGACTAAAATCTCCTTAGGTTTGGCTAATTCCCCGAGGTTTACTTTTTTCAACGTTGGTTCCTCGTACTTCATGATTTTGTCCTGCTCGAACTTGTGGGCTGGAGTCACATCCAATTCGGCCGTACCTTCTTTATATTCTCCGTACTCAGGTGGAAATGTCTCACTGGTCGAGCCATTATCCTTTTCTACTTCCTCCTCCTTGACTTGCAGCATGTGGCAATCCGGGTGGAATACTTCATAATCCTCCATCTGCCAGTGAAACAGTCCGCTCAGTGAACTGGTCTCATCTTCCGAGCAACTGCCGATCTCCAATACCCCTTCTTCATCTGGTTCCATTGTCTTTCTCTCATCATCATCTGAGTCACCTCCGGATTCCGATGCCGAAGATGCCAGATCCTCACTGACGGCCTGATTCTTCATATCAATGGTGTATTTCCTCCCCCGATTTTCTATTGAAAGCGTATTCCGCTTCCAGTTGTGAGTTGCCTTGGCAGCAATCAGCCATCCCCGTCCCAAGAGTGCATCGTACGCTTTTTTCTCCATTGGGATGACTACAAAATTCAACAGAAACAGTTGCGTGCCGATCGAGCCCTTCTGCTCCATTAGTATACCCAACGGTCTGATGCCATGTTGATCTGCTCCCACGAGGTGGAATGTCGGGGGCCAGAGAGTCGGCTTACCCAGACACTTCCAAGTCTCTTTTGGCAGTACGTTTACTCCTAAACCACCATCGACGATAGTATTAGATAATCTCATGCCCAAGATTTCCATCTCGACGACGGCTGGTTTCCTCCCGATGCTTACTGCTAGGAGCATTGGATCTGAAGTCTCGGCTACCACTTCTGGCGTACGTTCTGGTGAACTCTTCGGAAGATTTTCTCCAATAGCATTGGTAAGTGCTACTTTGAGAGAAGGCATTGTTTGCAAAAGATCAGTTACCTTAATGGGTACGGTTGTGTGAAGCACCTACCGTACGATATTCTTCTTCGACTCCGACTGTAGCAACGTACTGGTAGCTTTATAGTTCTTGCCTTCATTCTCCATTGCCTCGGCCACTTTTGTCTTGGCTTCCCGAAATCTTTCTTTCTCCGTACGGGGATCTGGATAATTTGCTCGTTTTGACTGTGCTCTCGTAATCGCCAAGACCTCCTCGTCGGCTACCTCCGGCATATTGATACTTCCTTTTTGCTTCGGACAGTCGGTGTCTTCATGATCACCCGGTCCACACCACTTGCACAGTTTTCCCCCGTTGCCTTGGCCGCTCTGGCAATCCCTCGCAAAGTGACCCCATTCATTACAATTCCTGCACTGGATCATCGATCGTCCTTTGCTGTCGTACTAAATTTTGCTTCTCGGCGTATTTCGCCGATTGTTGCGGTAGCCTCCAGGGGATGCATTGTTGTTTTGTGGCTTCGGTGGCATGGTTGGAGGTGTTGACTGTTCGCCTTGAGTGAAGAATACTTGCGAACTTTTAGTTTTTAGATTGTATGGGCACTCCTTGACGGAGTGTCCCATGACCTGGCAGATGTCACAGAATAACTTTTTTGGGCAACTTGCCTTTGTGTGACCTTCCGATTTACAGTCCGTACACCATAATTCATTGGCCTCCTTGGATCCGTCCTTGTCGGCCTTCAGTTCTTTCATTATCCACATCATATCCCGCCGAAGGGCCTTTACGGTTGCCGATTCATCGTCACTGTCCTCAGCACTCTCGTCGTCATCCCTCCTCTTCCCCTTCGAGGAGGTCCTATTTTCACTTTCAATATCCATCGCCCGATTGTAGGCTTCGGTGTACGAGGACGGTGGTACTACTTTCATTTTCCGCCGGAGTGAGGGAATCAATCCTTCAATGAACCATCGTTTCTTTAAACCATCGGCCGGCTGTGCCTCCAGCTTCCCGATCAAGTCTTTCAACCTCCTGTTGTAGGTCCATACGTTTTCATGCTTCCCTTGTTTGGTATGATATATTTCTGTGACGATCTCACTATCGTCCCATAGAAGTTTGAACTCTGCTTCAAAGTTTTGCTTCAGGACCCTCCATGTGGCTCTCTGCGCTTGATCCAGTTTCGAGTACCAGTCAATGGCACTGTCCCTGAGTGTTGCTGGAAATGCCTTCAGCCACTGGTCGGGGTCATCCTGCCCGCTGGCTATCCAGATAGTCTCGCATGTCTTGCAATGCCGTACGGGATCCTCAGAGCCATTCCCCATGAATTTCAGCAACTTTTGCCGATCCGGTTGAGCCATCTTTACCGGTTGACCTCCTTGTTGACCTCCTTGTGTTTTGGACCCGATTAGACTAGTGGATTCCTCGCTACGTCCCTGTGCGTCACCAGCACTCTCGGCCACGTACGAGTCACTGCCACGTCCTCCGTCCGCGTCCGCAACACCGTGGGTCTCCTCAGGATCCCGCCGATGCTCTCTCTGCCCTGGGGTCTTAAGCTCTGGCCTTCCCCTCTTTGACTCTGTGTCGTCGTCCGAGAGTGACAACTCTCGAAATCGTCTGATGCTACTATTCAATTCATCTTCATTGTCATAGAGGTTATATTTTTCTGTATAAGGGGTGCTGCTGAAGGGGTCTTCATCCCTTCCTTCTATCAAACTGTAGTGTGCTCGTTCAATAGATGTGTCTATTTTTTGCAAATTTTCATATGTTATTTTTATGCTCTGATTAATTTCAATTAAGTCCTCATCTAGTTCCTTACCGACTTGCCTTAGTTGTCTTCGCCGATTTTCTTGCTCTTGTAGTCTGAGTGATCGCCGAACTTGCTCTTCCGAAGTCCCGTGCCCGTCAGGTACTCTATTCTTATCTTTGTTCGGCCGTACGGGCATTTAGTTGTTCAAGCGATCATTGCTGGTTGCCGGAAGTGCGGCGTCGACTAGTATCACGTTCTTCCTCTTCTCGTTTGTTTCGGTCTTCACAACGTTGCACTATTTGCTGCCTTCGGCGCTCACGGGCTTCTTCCTCTCGCAAGTCTTGCAGAATAATGAAATGGCGGGCCAGCAACCTGGGCATGCGGTTCAGGAGGTGGTTCACCTCGTCGTTCACTTCCAGCCGATCCCAGATGACTTCCTCAGGGATCTCCCAAACGAGGGATTCCCTACGTACGTGGTCACGGAGTGAGATTTTCCACAAATTTACCAAATCTTCTGTCAATGAGTCTTCTCGTTCCTCATTAGCATTTATAGGTTCTTCCGCTGGTTGACCCATTACGCTGCCATGGTGGATGATGCCCTAGTCCGTTCA
>VDFB02012632.1:0-17809 GCA_007258455.2 Sequoia sempervirens
AAAAATTGTCCAGGAGATCTTCTGCTTACATGGAGTGCTAGAGACTATCATTTCTGATAGAAACACTTGAATGACCTCAATATTTTGGACAACCTTGAATGTCGCATTGGGAACCAAATTGAATTTCAGCTTGGTTTTCCATCCTCAGATTAATGAATAGATGGAGAGGGTAAATCAAGTAGTCAAAGATCTCCTCTGAATGTACTACATGGACCAACAGTATAGGTAGTAAGAATACTTACCATTAGTAGAGTTTTCTTATAATAAATCTTATCACACATCACTAGGTATGGCACCATTTGAAGCTCTTTATGGGAAGAAGTGTCATACACCCATCAATTGGGATATATTGGAAGACAAGATCATAGTAGGACCTGAAATGCTTAAGGATATGGAAGAACAAATCAGAATTATTAAGAGTAGACTAAAGGAGGTGGCAAACTGAAAAAAGCATTATGTCGACAAGAATAGAACTCTTAGACAGTTTGCGACAAGGGATAAAGTCTTCTTAAGAGCCAGGCCTCATAAAAGTTCCATAGCCTTTGGAAAGTCTTCCATGTTGACCCTGAGATATGTGGGTCCATTTGAAATCTTAGAAGTGATCAACCCAGTTGCTTATAGACTTGCTCTACCACTTGCTCCGGCTCAACTTCATAATGTGTTTCATGTTTCTTTGCTTAAGCCATATCATCCTGATGTAGCAGCTCTTTTGTTGAATCGACAAACTTTGTAGGTACAGGACCCAGGAGTGGTGCTAGTGGAGCCCATTAGAATCCTGGATAGATGCAACGTTAAGTTGCAGAGTAGAGACATTGCTCAATTTAAGGTTCAATGAGACTAGTATTCAAAAGACAGTGCTACTTGGGAGGATGCGGAAGAAATAGAACACTCCTTCCCACATTTGCTTTCTTAGAAAGAGACTCTTGATAATTTTGTTTGTATATTTTGGATTGAATATTATAATGTTTTGGCTTGGAAACTGTATGATATGATGTTGAAAGAGACATATATGCTCAAATTTTTATTAAATAGACATTGGGATGATGTATCTTCCAAGAGGGGAAGGATGTCATAACTCAATTTTTATTGTATTTAAATTATAATATGATAATTGAATTATTGAGGAAATTTAATATGTTGAATGAAATTTTTGATATTTTTGAAATGTTTGAAAGAATTTGACTGTCTTTTGACTATGTGATCTTTTGAACTATTTTATACCTTATCATGATTGAACGTTACTGATGAATTGTGTAAGTGCAAGTGTGTGCAAATAGAGGAAATGATAGTTATGTCATTTCAAATCCTTGACCATGTAACTAAGGGTCCCTAGATGAGACTCAAATAAATGAAACACTGGATAACTTGAAACTGAAACCTGTAAACTTCTGTAAACAACGTGGTTATGTTACAAACAATGTACCATCATGAAGTAACTGTTTGAATGGAACTGTCCTACTTTCTTTGAAAAGGCAATTTTACTCTTTGTATAATTGTCAAATGATATGACTATTTGTAGCATTATTTTGAATGAATGAAAGAAAATTTGTTGTAATAGTTATTCATTTCAGAATGTATGCACAAAATTATTAATTGAAGTTGGCACATATGTGTATGCACCTAGACTTCGTCTATGTGCATACACATACTTGTGACATACCTTCTTTTGTTACTTATTTAATTCATTTTCTTCTATAATGAATATTGAATTACGTTAAATATGAAGTGGTAGAATACATTGAATGTAGTCATGTGACAAGTGTATGAACTTAATGGATAATGTATTGAATAGATCTACTTGAATTATCTTTCTAAATTTTATTAAGTTGAGGAATTAAGTAGACTGAATTACTTTTCCGTTAAAATGTGTTTAAGAATATTCTCTTTGTTTAGTAGAAAAGCAACACCTAAGTAGACTAGAGCACCTCAGGGTAGATGCTACTAGAGGGTAGATAGTTGCTAAGGAATATACTTGTGATGTTGAAAGTTACCTTCTGGGATGGGTGCCAAAATGGAGTACAGAGGGTATAGGTTTTGCTTTATCCAAAACCTATCTTTTGTTGTTGCAATTAAATTTTAATGCTTGGCCAAGCAATTAGCCCATTATGTATTTATGGACTTATATGTGATAACACTCTCTTTCATTCCTAGCATAGATCTTGTATTTTTTGATCATAGATAGAGATGCACGTTGATGTTTGGGCTCGCACCAAATTCCACCTTATAGATTGTTCTCTTGCTAAACTTTTCATACAAGGTTGGGAATTCTTTGAGTAGGAAGAATTCTGGGGAAGCATAAGCTTTGTGGTTGGGCAGGAAAGCACCTCAACCATGTTCTTGTCCCCCAGTGGAAGTGAGCGTCAAAAGGAAACCTTGGATGTTTTCTAGATATCAAAGGAATGTGATGTAACCTTGATGTAAATTTTTTTATTGTATTGACTATGTGGCCAATGAGCCAAGTCAATTTGGATATTGTAATTGACATTTGGAAATGAATATATATTATGATTCATATTTTAATTATACATGTGTTGCTATGATTGAACATAGTTGCTTAAATTATGTCTTTCTAAAATTTAATATTCATATGACATTTGCAATTAGTATTTAAGGAATAATAAGAATGGGTTATTACAATGTGTATCTTGATACATCATCAATGAAAGAGACATAATACCAAGATTTACCCAAAGAGTCAATATCCACTAGTGCACATACATTCAAATGAATGATTTCTAATAATCTCTTTGCCTTATTAGTTCCATTAGGAAATTAAGATCTATTTTTTTACCAAACACACAATGCTCACAAAAATAATTTTTTTCAACAAAATAAATAGAAATACCATCAACCAACTTTTTATTAAGAATGGTATTAAGACCTTTTTCACCAATGTGACCCAATCTATGGTGCCACAACATACATGCATTTTCAGTGCTAGTTACATTGGAAGAGTTACATAAAGTAGAGGCATTTAACCTAAACAAAGTCCCTATCTGAGATCCTTTAGCTATTACCAAACTCCCTCTTACCAACCTACAACCAAACTTGTCAAATGTCACATGCATTCTAGAATCATTTTCTTACAAGTCCTAGAATATGTAAAACATCATCGAGGGATTTAATTCTCCCATCATTGAAACACAACTTTACCTTTCCCTTACCAACAATCTTCTTCGTGTTGTTATCACCAACGAAAAAATCTCCCCCATAATAAGCTTTGTAAGAAGTAAACTACTCCTTGTGAGGAGTCATGTGGTAGGAGAAACTTGAATCAATAATCCAAGCATCATCACTAATAGAGTTAGCTGAAATAAACAAAGCATCATAATCATCATTAGAAGACTTCTCTATGGAGGAATCAACATTCTTTTTCTTGTTCCTATGCTCCTTTTTCACATGCCATCTTTTGCCACAATTCCAACACTTTACTTTGCTCTTTCTGAGGATCTTAGAACAACCTTTAGGCCCTTTCTCTTTGGACCTTCCTCACACATGCAAGGCATCTTGGGAGCCAATATTCATAGACTTTCTCCTCATCTCCTTTGATAAAAGTATGGAAACCATGTTCTCCATCTTTAGCTCTACATTACCACTACTTATGTCAACAAGTAAATTTTCCCAAGACTTGGGCAAAGAACAAAGAAGAAAGATACATTTATCTTCATCTTCTAATTTAGCATCTATTGATGCAAACTGACTTATAATCAGATTAAAATCATTTAAATGGTCTGCAATAGAATCACCATCTTTCATTTTTAATGAATATAATTATATTTTGAGATATAACTTGTTAGAAAAAAATTTAGTTTGATAAATATCACCTATCCTCTTCCAAAACTCGAATGCGATGTTATCTATGGAGAAATTCAAGAGGACTAAATCCATGAGACACAGCTATATGGTTCCTCATTCATTCTTGTCTAACTTTTTCCAATCTTCATCAAAAATTATAGTTGGTTTGGTCTCTTGTGAAACTGACAACCACTAATCTCTCTCTTCAAGGAGATCCTCCCTCTCTAGTTTCCACATCTTGTAGCTTGTGCCATTAAATTTTTCAGTATCCTGGACAGAGATAGAAGCCATGGCTAGCAATCCTCTTCATAAATTTTCAATATACCACAACATAAAATCTCCCACTGCAGCCAAAAAACCTTCCAACACTTAAGAGAAAGGAGTCCCCTTTCTCATCATAACCATTAGCTCTGATACCAAATATTGAAAAACAAGGTGAAGGAAACTACAATATGAACTTATGCAAGTGAATTCAGATCTGAAAATCAGATTACCAAATCAGATTTAAACATGTGATTGCAACATACATCACACTATAAAAATCAGCAAACAAAATGTGACACCGGATTTACGTGGATAAATCCTTTTGGGAAAAAACTCCACACGAGAAAATAGGGAAAGTATATTATTAATCTTCAAATGAGAGTACACAATAATACACTTCACTACTAATCTTTGATCAACCCAAAAACACCCTATTACCTACAAGAACTCAATATGAAACTACCATTCCATGGCTCCAATTTATAGAAATTGTGGGAGGTAAAACAACAAATGGTAAACCAAAACAAGAGGCTTGCACAAAACCACCTTCAAAAACCCACACCCCTCTTCATGGAAAACCAAAAGACATAATAAAATATTAATTGAAAATTCAAGACTCCCACATGGGCGTGTAACCCATAACTTATCCAACTCCTTTCTTTTTGGATGCTTTAGTGACCTCTTCGCACCCTGATGGAACACTGACATACACCTGTTCTTCTCCAATCTTGGGTGCCCCATCCAAGACATTTCATATTCCATTTTGGATGCTTATGAAAGATACCTTATACGTATTTGGTGTATAAACTCCATCAAAATTAAATCCTCTCTTTAAAATATAATTAAAACATGCCAAAATTTAATAATTTTCTCTCATGTCCCCTAGAACACATTCCAAGGAACGTGGAGACATACAAATGACATAGGATTATGGTGTAGGAGCACCTAGTCAACTATGGTCAATAGGTGTAAATATGAGTCATGTTCAGGTGTCAAGTCATATTTTGATGTAATAAGGTCTAATTGAGACCATTTTTGGTGTTTTAGGGTCATATAGGGTCATTTTGTTAAGTTTGTCAATTTTGGTAAAATGTTACAAAAGTTGCTTGTGCAACTTGCAATTTTTGTCATTTTGAGAAGGTGAACAGTCATTTATTTGAAAATTATTTGAAGACCATTGGTTTTCTATTGGTACAAGTTTAAAAGGGCCTCACAAACTTCGAGGCAAACTTCTGAAGTTGATTTTTTTGGAAAAGCAATCAAACAAGCTCTATTTTCTATTAAATTCCAGTATTTTTTGTTGTTTCTTCATTCTGTATGGTTTTGTACTACTTATTCATGCTATGAAATTCATGTGAATGGTTAACACAATGAATCTACTATGATTTGGTTTTGGTTGGGTTGATTTTCATTGAGATTGAAGGTAGTTTCAGGTGTTTTCTTTAAAATGGTTTGTAAACCCTAGGTTTGAGGGTTTGAAGTCATAAATAATGTTTTGAAGGCCATTCCACTGTTGAAATTTTTCCAAACTCGGTGGAATGGAGGGTTTGAGTGTGCTCTTAGAGATTTTGAAGTTGTTAGAGCAAGAGATAGAGATTGGGGCGAAATTGAGCTTTCCCTAGCCTAGCATCCTCATGTATTAGGCTTAGGAAACTAGGTAGGATTGTGATTTTGTGTGACAACAAATTTGTGATGAGTTGTGGTGATTGTTTTGGAAAAGTGGCCTAATTTGGCCTTGGAGCAGTGTAGCAGGTTAAATTTGAAGGAGTTGTTACAAAATAACCCTAGTCCCAAATTGGATATGTTGAAAAGGGGCCTAATGGGTATTTGAGATGGTCAATGGTTTGTGGGTTAATGGACTTCTCTAAAAGATACACAAAAGAAACTAGGTTTGCAGACTTACAAGGAGAATTGAGAGATTGTGTGAGAACCCACCATAGTTAGGGTTTTAAATCTTGAAGAAGTTGTTAAATTATGTTGTGTGAACTACTCCACCCTACTCTGCAACAAGTGGTATCAGAGCATAGGTTCTAATTGAGAAATGGAAAAGTGGTTGAAAGCTTGAATAAGCAAGATGCCTCCAAAGAACAATCCAATGGCCAGAGAAGTCAAAGAAGTAAAGGAGCAATATGCTAAGGAGGTAAGACTATATAAGGAGTCTCATGAAGCTACCCTTGCCAGAATTGCAGCCTTGGAGAAAAACCAAAGAAGAGGTATGGTCGGTGGTGACCAAAGTGAAAAATCAAAGAAGAGGTATGGCTAGTGGTGACCAAAGTGACAAAGAGGATGAGAGTGAGAGTGAGAACCCTCAAGGAGGAGTTCAAGATGAAAAGGAAATGGACCCTGAAGAGATGAGAATGGTTAGGATCCTGAAGGCTGTCAAGGGGGATACTCCTAAGGTGAAAGTAGAAGTGCCCATGTATGGTGGGAAGATGGATAGTGAAGAAGTGTTGGGTTGGATAAATGCTCTTGACAATTTCTTTGAATTTGAGGAGATAGAAGATAATAAGAAGGTGAAATTTTCAAAAACCAAGTTGAAGGGCCTTGCCCTAACATGGTGGAATTATGTTCAAGAGGAAAGAGTAAAGAAAGGAAAGACTAAGATAAGTTCATGAGATAAAATGGTAGCTAAGGTGAAAGGAAAATTTTTGCCTGCAGATTATGCAATTCAGGCCTTTAGGAAGCTACAAAATTTAAAACAAAAGGAGTTAGATGTTATGAAATACACTAAAGAGCTCCATAAATTAAGTATTATAGTAGGATATACTGAAGATGAAGTAGAAAAGGTAGCAAGATACCTAAATGGGCGAAGGCTCAATATTTAAGATGAAATTGGTCTCACAACACCTAGGACAGATGAAGAGTGTTTCCAGTTGGCTGTTAAGGCAGAGGAAAGGATAAAAAGGAGACAAGAGCAACAAGGAAGAGGTAGAGGAAATAATTTCAGAGGTAGAGGCAACTTTGGTTCAAGAGGACAGTCACAAAAGCAACAAGGAGAGTCAAGTAGCCACCAAGATCAAAGTGGTGAATCAAGAGGTAATTTCAAAGGTAGAAGACCTAGAGGTGGAGGTAGATTTGGTGGACAAGGGAGAGGGTCAAATACCTTCTCAGGCAGATGTTATTAGTGCAACCAATTTGGTCATCCAACATGGAAGTACCTAGAAAAGAATGCATCAAGTTCAAATGGAGGTGAGAGGAGAACCCAAATTGTGCATGAGGAAGACATCGAAAGTGTCAATTCACCATCTCAACATGTTGCTCCTAAGATAGGTGAGTCTTTGATGATGAGAAGAACACTCATTAAGGTGCCAATAGTCAAAGAGCCCCCATAAAGGAAATCATTGTTTAGAACCACCTGCAAATCACATGGAAAGGTATGTAAGGTAATTGTTGATTTAGGTTCTACTGATAATTTGGTTTCCTTAGAGATGGTCTAGAGAAGTTAAAAATGAAGAGAATCCCACACCCCACACCTTACAAAGTATCTTGGTTGAATAAGGGTCAACAAGTCTTGGTCAATGAGCAAACATGGGTAGATTTTAATATTGGGGGGTATAAAGATAAAATCCTATGTGACATCATCCCCATGGATGTTTGTCACTTGCTGCTAGGACCTTCACAATATGACAAAAAAGCAAAGCATGATGGCTAGAAAAACATCTATGTGATAGAAGTGAATGGAACTTCATTCACATTGATACCCCTACAAGATGAGGAATTTGATAAACAAATTGGGTCTAGTGTTATGGTAGTTGGGGAGAAAGAATTCTTTAAAAAAATGAAGGAAGAAGGTGGAAAGGGGTATGCTTTAGTGATCAGACCTAAATCTGTTTTAGTAGCATCCAAGGTTGAGGGTATACCTAGTGAGGTTCAAGCTTTGTTGAACAAATATAGGGATATTGCAGTAGATGAGTTACCTAACTCTTTGCCTCCTATGAGAGATGTAAGCCATCATATAGACTTGATCCCTAGTGCAAATTTACCAAATAAAGTTGCATGCAAGATGACTTCCAAGTAGAAGGTAGGTCCAAGAATTGTTAGATAAAGGCCTAATAAGGGAAATTTTGAGCCCATGTGTTGTCCCTACTATTTTAGCACCTGAAAAGGATGGGGATTGGAGAATGTGTACTGACTTAAGGGCAATCAACAAAATCACCATTAGATATATGTTTCCAATATCGAGGATGGAGGATTTGATGGACTGCTTGGGAGGTGCATGTTATTTTTCAAAGATTGACTTAAAAAGTGGTTATCATCAAATTAGGATAAGAGAAGGAGATGAGTGGAAAACTGCTTTTAAAACCAAAGAGGGTCTGTATGAATGGATGGTGATGCCATTTGGATTGTCAAATGCTCCAAGTACATTTATGAGACTAATGAATGGAGTTTTAAAGCATTCCATTGGAAAATTTGTTGTTGTGTATTTGGATGACATACTTGTGTTTAGTAAGACTAAAGAAGAGCACTTGCAACATCTTGACATGGTTTTGCAGAAGTTGAATGAAGAGAAGTTGATGATAAACCTCAAAAAATGTGAATCCATGAAACATGAGCTAGTGTATCTTGGTTTTGTGATCTCCAAGGGTTCATTGAAGATGGATCCCACCAAAGTAGAGACAATTCTCAATTGTCCAACTCCAAAATCAACAGGGGAGGTAAGAAGCTTTCATGGTCTTGCTAGTTTTTGTAGGAAATTTATAAAGAATTTCAATCATATATGCTCACCAATTATTGACACCATCAAAGGAAATGAAAGGAAAAGATTTCAGTGGACTAATGAGGCAGAAAGAAGCTTCCAATACCTAAAAAATAGAGTGGCACAACAACCCATCCTTGCACTTCCTGATTTCAACAAGGTTTTCATATAGAGTGTGATGCAAGTGGGTTTGCAATTAGAACAGTTTTAAGCCAAGAAGGCAGACCAGTGGCTTTCTTTAGTGAAAAGCTTAATGAAGCAAAAAGGAAGTACTCATCCTATGATTTGGAGCTATATGCAATGGTGCAGTCCCTAAAGAAATGGAGACACTACCTTTTGCTCAAGGAGTTCATTTTTTTCACCGACAACCATGCTTTACAATTTCTAAACAGTCAAGACAAGCTGAGTCATAGACATGTGAAGTGGGTAGAGTACTTGTAGAGCTATACCTTCACAATCAAACACAAAAAAGGGCAATCCAATAAGGTAGCAGATGCTTTAAGCCGAAGTTCAATGTTGGTGCAAGAAATGCAACTTCAAAGTGTGGGGATAGAAGCCTTGAAGGGTATGTATGAAGAAGATGAAGACTTTAAAAAGGTATATGTTTATGATTAGTTTAAAGATGCTTTTTGTGATGAATATTTTGAATTTTTGTTGCAAAATGGATTGTCATTTAAAGGTGCTCAATTATGTATTCCAAAGTACTCTATGAGAAATAATTTGATAAAGGAGAAGCATTGTGGCAGTTTAGGAGGACATTTCCAAATGAAAAGACAGGTACATTTTTTTTGCTACCTTACAAGCTTCTGCATAAAAGAAGTAGAAAACTATTCTATCATACTACATTCACACAGATGCAAATAGCATAGAAGAAATATTGCACAAATCTTTTCAAATGATAGTCTTTATTGATAGTATAAGTGTATAAATCCTCACATAAGCCGTGAGTTTAACTTGTTTAACACAAATGAAAGAAAGGATTATACATTTATAGATATTAATACAAAGGAATGGACATGTAAGGAAGGGTGACTCATCATTTCCTGACGAGTCTTCAGCTGAGTTGTCATGCATCTTTTTTTGTCTGTCGCTTGTCCTGCAACCCGCTTCTGCCTCTTTGCTGCTCCAAGTTGCCTGCATCTAAGAAAAGGATTGTTGTTAGAGCAATGAAAAGTCACTAATCCATACATGTGCATACCTCTATAAACATACAATTTGACCCTCATTCGCATTAAACAATTTGCATATCATGTCCAGGAAAATGAGAATGATCAAGCACATCTATCATATGCATATATTTCTAATATGTTTGTGTTATGTGCAAATACAGGAAAAGTAATGTTGTTTTAATTCATCAAATTACAACATGTGGGTCAAAATGCAGCTCCCACAAGGGTTAAGCCCAACATGTTGTGTTTATCAAATAATGAGCTCATTTGAGCTTATTTAAGAGGGAAATGCAATGTTAAATCCATCATATCAACATGGTCGTGATGTGATAGTGAACAGAAGTACATAAAATGCCTCATTTACATCATGTTTTTCATCATTTATTGTTGTCATGTTTAAACATTCACAATGATCTACAGGAAAGTCATAGAGAGCCTTTATAGCCATCTATCAAATAGTATTCATGATAAAGGTAGCATGATGAAGCAAGAAAGACATGATGTTTGTGATAAAGCCTTAATTTCAAAGGATGAAAGACAATCCTAACAGTCCATGACAATGTGAAAAAGACAAGCTTGACAATGCAAGATTCAAAAAAAAAATCATAGTGCAGTCATATATAATGGAGGAATTCAAATTCTGTCATAACCTATTGATAGTAAGGAACAAAAATCATTGTGTCTTCCCCAACTCAGAGAAGACAAATCTCAAATGCACTATCAGTCCATTTTTAATGGTGCAATCATTTCAAGCAAAGACAAATGATTTAGGGACAATCCATATTCATTTCATCACAGTTTCTCTGAAGGGAAGAATATAACAAATTTTATGATTCAATAGTAGGTCCATGAAAACTACAGAGACATGTGACATTGCAAATTCAAGAATTATTATGACATTATATCTTGTTGAATTGCCAAGGGATGAGTATAAAACAAGATGATGTAAAGATACAGTAAATCTTTATCATAGTGAAAGGATATTGTATAATATCACAGTCACAAAGATCTACATCAATGACAAGGATATCATAGTCATATAAGTTAACAACAACAATGAGAATCTTCTAAGAAAGCAGTTAACAACAAATCTCAAAGGTGTTTTGAAGGGATACCCAAAAAGCCATAGGGTTTCATTATTTATTTTTGTGCTATGGGTCAAGCTTGAGTGAAGCCTTTCAATCATCATAACAGAGAGGAGGTGTTGATATTGCAGACTCACCCATATAAAGTTCATATCTTCAGAATATATGGAGGGATTTCGTGTAAGAAATAGCAGAGTCAAAAAAATCACATGGGTTTTCAAAGGGAAATCATGAATGCTAAGGAGAGAGCTCTATTCGAGCACATACAAAAAAAGTAAAGAAGCATCAAAGTTTTTTTCAAAGAACAAAAAACCTAGAATATTATGTTTGCAGCTATGTCTTTTAAGAGTAGGAGAGCTTTCATCATTATAAACCCAGAAAAAGCTTTCATCACCAATGGGTTCAAAATGAACAAGAAATAGTAAGCACTCATTATTTCATTCACATGGAGCTCAATTTGAGCATATATATGCTGAGGCAAATGAAGTAATATAGAAACCTTACCTTAGGTTCCCTAATGGTTTCTCATAGAATGGATGCACTCAAACCTGCGGGTTTCTCTCACACAAAAGACTCCAAAAAAGCTGATAACCAGTCTATCATGGCATCACCCAAGAAAATGGAGAGCATGAGAAAGATAGAAGCATAGAAAGATGCATCAGAAGTATGCCATGGCCACGACTGTACATGCCAAAATGATGATCTAAAAATATGAGAAAGTTCCAGTTTTTTTGTTTGTAAAAAAAAGCTTACCTTCCATTTTCTTAAGTTTATATCTTCAGAAATCTCTCAGAAACAAAGTAGAATGGTGAACATTCAAGCTTCACAAAAACCCTTCAATGGCGGCCCAGAGTGATGAAGGAATAAACAAAAGATAAAAAAGGAAAATGAAATACATTAGAAAATCTCATGGCCGCAGCCTCAAGACCAAGATTTGCTTCAGAATAAAGTCAAAGAGCAACAAAATGGTGGAAATTAACTTACCATCGAATCCTTGAGAAGATTTGACCTCACAACAAAATCTTTGAGCAGAATGGTGGAAGTTTCAGATCAAAACCCTACCTAGGCATGGCAACGCTCTATCTTCTCTAGAAATTTCCAAAATACAAAGTGTAAGAATGATTAGGGGTTTCAAATGTTTTGACTCAATACCCTAATCATTTTAGAGATTTTTGCCTTATGATTTTTAGAAAATCATTTCATTTTATTACCACCGTGGTCTTGACCTTTAGGTCAAAAAACCTAATAATGTATGGAGCCCATGAGTTTAAAGTCAAATTTCCAATTTGACATTAGCCTTGAAATATTAAAGTCTTCCCCACTTTTATTTTTGCAAATGTCAGACAAAAATAGCAACTTAATTAAATATTAAGAATGTAATTACCTTAATATTTAATTTGTAGTATGTAAAGGAGAAAGCCACAACATATTAAATATTAAGATAATTACATTGATTATCTTCAATATTCAATCAAATTGATACCTTTACCTAGTATCATGCAAAAAATCAAGTGAAGAAGGACTAAAGTTAGTTGGTGTCATTTGGAGTTTTATTTGTGACTTTGAGTCAAATTGAGACCTTTCTTGGAGGCCTTTTGTTCACACATGACTTAAGGAGGAGTTTGCAATGTGACGAGTTGAGTTTACTTCAGTTTTGGGTCCTCTTTTAGAGGCTTTCCTTTTCTGTTCGTGAGAGAGTTTCTAGGAATATTTTTCCACTTTCAGTTCCATCTACATGCACTCAGGAGCTATTTGGAGTTACACTTCAGTTATATGTAGTATGAGATAGAGTTTTGAGCTGTTTAAGCTCAATTTGCAGCATTGGTGGGCCCCTTTTTCAGGCAGTTTTGATTTTACTCATGAATAGCTTTGAAACCAAATATTTTGACTTCAGTTATCTCCTCTTGGCTTTTGGGAGCCCATTATTGTATATAGGAAAAAGACTTAGTCTTTTTTTCTGGAGTTCTTGCTAGTTCATCTTATGTTGTAATTTTTAGAGTTCTGGAGCTGAGGTGAAAAGTTTGTAATTCATTTTCAATGATCAATACAACATTGCAACACCTTTTGGAGAGTAATATGAAGCAGTTTTGCCTTCTCATTTTTTTGAAATTGTGTACTTAGTGATTGGTGCATCTTATGTGATTTATTTTTCCTTATGATTGCATCTCATGGTAGTACCTTTATGCAGAGTTACATATATTTGTAGGTTATAAGTTGTGCCTGTAATATAATTAGTCTTAAGTTGTAGGAAAACATCCTTTCTCCTACTAAGTTTATGAGTATTGAGCCTTCTTATAAATTGTTGATGCAAAGTTTTATGGGTTTTTGAGTTGTGCAAAGATACGTTTTATTACTGGTTTTTCTATGTGTTTCCATTTGAGTAGAGTTCATTAAGTTATTTGGTGCATCACCTTTAGGATTAGATTTCATTTTTTATGTTTTTTCCTCCTTACTCTTTTCTATGCAAGACATTAGTAGACTATTTTAGGTGAGATATCAAGGGAAGCCAACCCTTTCTCTGGAGGTTCATTCTCATTACAGGATACCCACAGCCTGAGAATGTTCCCATGTGTCACAAACTTGCTAAGTTAATAGCTAAGCAAAAGGGTGCAAGTTTTCATCGACAACACTCCCATTGACAATTGTATCTGATAGAGACTCAAAGTTCATAGGTCACTTTTGGAGGACCCTTTGGAGGAAGCTTGGAACAAATTTGACCTTCAGTACTGCCTATCATTCACAAACAGATGGGAAGACTGAAGTTGTCAATAGATCACTTGGAAATCTTTTGAGATGCCTCGCAAAAGAACATGGAAAATAGTGGGACTTGGTTCTTCCACAAGCTGAACATGCCTACAACGATTCAATCAATAAAAGCATTATGAAAATCCCATTTGAAGTGGTGTATGGTCTGAAACCTAGAGGTGTGTCTGAGCTTAGGGATTTGAAGGGAATGGAGAACAAAAGTGCTGAGGGAGAAGAATTTGCAGAGGCTATGAGGGAGATACACCAGCAAGTTAGAGACAATCTATAAAAAAGTGTTGAAAAGTATAAGAAACATGCTAATTTGAAAAGAAGGGATGTTCAATTCAAGGTGGGAGATCTAGTTCTTGCACATTTGAGGAAAGAGAGGCTGCCAAAGGGAAAGTACACCAAGTTGCCGATGAAGAAAATTGGGCCATGTAGAGTGGTCCACAAGTTTGGGGCCAATGCCTATGAGATAAAACTCCCTCCTAGAGTGGCTATCTCTCCTATTTTTAATATTGCTGATATATACCCCTTCAAGGGATTTGTGGATGCAGGTACAAGTGCTAATGCAGATGTTGTTGATGAAGATTGGGTCAAATATCTACCACCCTCTTAGCCATTGAAGCTTGAATGCATTGTGGGCACAAGAGAAGCCGAGAGAACAAGACACAAGGTTTACCATGAATACCTAGTCAAGTGGCAAGGCTTACCAATGGAAGATGCCACCTGGATGTCAAAAGAGGATATCAAAAAGCATGACACAATAGTTCAGGACTTGATCTCAGGAGGAACCTGAGATTCTTTTCTCTCCAGGTGTATGGTGCAAGAGCACCTAGTCAACTATGGTCAATAGGTGTAGATATGAGTCATGTTCAGGTGTCAAGTCATATTTTGATGTAATAAGGTCTAATTAAGACCATTTTTGGTGTTTTAGGGTCATATAGGGTCATTTTGTTAAGTTTGTCAATTTTGGTAAAATGTTGCAAAAGTTGCTTGCGCAACTTTGCAATTTTTGTCATTTTGAGAAGGTGAATAGTCATTTGTTTGAAAATTAGTTGAAGACCATTGGTTTTCTATTGGTAAAAGTTTAAAAGGGCCTCAAAAACTTTGAGGTAGATTTCTGAAGTTGATTTTTGTGGAAAAACAATAAAACAAGCTCTGTTTTCTGTTAAATTCTAGTATTTTTTGTTGTTTCTTCATTCTATACAATTATGTACTGTTGATTCATGCTATGAAATTCATGTGAATGATTAACACAATGAATCTACTATGATTTGGTTTTGGTTGGGTTGATTTTCATTGAGATTGAAGGTAGTTTGAGGTGTTTTCTTGAAAACAGTCTGTAAACCCTAGGTTTGAGGGTTTGAAGACAAAAATAATGTTTTGAAGGCCATTCCACCGTTGAAATTTGGCCAAACTAGGTGGAATGGAGGGTTTGAGTGTGCTCTTAGAGATTTTGAAGTTGTTAGAGCAGGAGATGGAGTTTGGGGCGAATTTGAGCTTGCCCTAGCCTAACATCCTCATGTGTTAGGCTTAGGAAACTAGGTAGGATTGTGATTTTGTGTGACAACAAATTTGTGATTAGTTTTGGTGAAGGAAATTGCATATTGGGACCATATATGATGTGTTAGAGCCTCTGGAGTGGTGATTTGAAGATTGTTGTTTAATTTTCACATACTTGTTTTGGAAAAGTGGCCTAATTTGGCCTTGGAGCAACGTAGCAGATCAAATTTGAAGGAGTTGTTACAAAATAACCCTAGTCTCAAATTGGATATGTTGAAAAGGGGCCTAATGGACATCTGAGATGGTTAATGGTTTGTGGGTTAATGGCCTTCTCTAAAAGATATGCAAAAGAAACTAGGTTTGCAGACCTACAAGGAGAATTGAGAGATTGTGTGAGAACCCACCATAGTTAGGGTTTTAAATCTTGAAGAAGTTATTAAATTGTGTTGTGTGAACATACTCCACCCTGCTCTGCATCAGTTTACAAGGTTAATGTCACCTTATCCTAACAAGTTTAATAGTTATTTATTACCTTGTGATAAGAAGAATTATAATTGATAATGTCTACTTTTTGATAAGAAGAATTATAATTGATAATTATTTTTATTTTGAATGTCATGTCATATTTTTTGCAAAAAGGTTTAATGGTGGTGTTCTTCTTTTTCAACAGTCCCACTCTCCATATCGCATTATGGTTCCCACTTTTATGCTAGTATTTATAATAAATAAATATTGTCATGAGCAAAGCAATTCATTTGTTATGGTGGGTCACACAAAGCTTGTGTAATTTTTTAAAAGCTCATGGATATAAATATATTTCTTGGTAAAGGTGCTATTGACATCACACAAGCTTGGCAATGCTTGTAAAACCTAAAAACATATTATAAATAGTTTGTTGTTCTATCAATATAGAAAGATGTTTGGTACATGCCATAACTTTATTATAATTATTAAGGATGATGGAGATTAGTTATTTATGACCCTTTCCAAAACTCATATGAAACCATTACTTCCCCCATCAATTATTTGAGTTTTCATATTATTTGAGCACTTTATTCCACTCTATCCCAAATTTGTTGTCATATGATTTGGTTATAAATGTCAACACTGCTAAGCCGCTGAAATTGTTTTTATTTATGATATTCCTTTTAGTATTCTCTTATCATCCTTAAATAAACAAATTAAAGCATACTTTGTCTAAATTGCAAATAATTTTCAAGCTTTTCTATTTACAATTTTGAAAATATAATTAAAAATGTCTCTTTTATAATTAATGTAGGTAGATGGACATGCAGTGACCATATTCTTGATGGATGCCACAATTTATCTTATACAATAGACTTAGATAAAGGGCTCATTTACATTGTTGGACGTCTTCACAGACATGCTAATGATCTATGTCAAGCAATAACTTCTATAGTATAGACCAAAAGTAGTGGGAGGTTCTTCCTCCCATGAATAAATGGGTATGTATGAGCCACTATGGTTTCACTCAAGACAACTTTTTGGTGGTCTATGGATATCTTGGGGATGTATAAATTCACAATTCCAATGTATGAGTATGGACAATGCTAACCAAGTTGCATTCAATACCATCACCTCTAATTTGTGTTTGGTTGCATTTGGAAAGTTATTTTATTGTCACTCAAAAGACATCTTATTGTATGGTTATCTTGAAAACTAGGTGAGTAAAGGTAAACCTTATCCTCTTTACTTCAAGTTTGAAATTGCTACTGTAGATACCTAAATTTAATCACTTCCATATGATTAAATTTGTTGCGTTCACGCCTATCATATTAATATTAATTTATTAAATTAATATTACTCCCTGTGTCTCATACTGACAAAGTATTTAATTTAATAATTAATACTTTGTCTTTTACTTTATTCCTCTCTAAATTAAATAAATACACTAATTTATTTAATTTAGTCACTTATCCTCCTTTTGATTTAAAAATCAATTTAAAATTCCTCACTTTCTCTCTCCTTGTCACATCCTCCAACATTTGCCACTTGCCTCTAACCTTCTGTTAATTAGCCTAATCCAATATTTGCACAACCTTAACCAAAATCATTAACTATATTTAGCACCTCTTTTTTGGTCAATTCTTCCATTTTTCCTTTTTAATGATAACCCTCTCTCCTATGTGAATTTTTAATTCACATTTATTTTCTCTAGACTCCCTCCTTTAAATGTGAATTTTTAATTCACATTCCATTCTCCCAAGGCTTCTAGAACCTTGGACTTGTCACAATCTCCACATGTGACCAAGTCCCACCTTTTTGGAACCCACCTTTTATCCTCTAGATTATCCTATGAATGTGAATTTTTAATTCACATTTATCCTCCCAACCACCTTTCCTTTTCCCATGTAGATTTTTGAAGAATTCTAAAATTCCTCAAAAGTCCCTTTCACTCCCACTTGGGGACAAGAAATCCCTTTTTGTGGAAATCCTCTCATCCCCCAAGGTGCATGTCCTTTTCCACCTCATGTACCTTTTTGACAACTCATCTCCACCTCATATCCTCTTGTCCATTTCACCCACCA
>VDFB02012633.1:0-14285 GCA_007258455.2 Sequoia sempervirens
AAAATCAACGATTTTTCTCTAAAAGCATGCTTTTGCTTCTTTTTGGGTTTGCACTTGTACGAAGAATCTAAGCTTTTTCCAGATTTTCGAGCTTTTTCAAAAAAAATTCTAAGCTTTTGATTTTTCTTCTGAGCATTTTCTTTGGAAGAAAAGTGCACAGATCCTGCACTATTGTAATGACCTTTCTTGCTAACATTTTGGTTGTTTTACAAGAATTAATGGATTTCTATGCAGGATTTTGAAAAATACTAGCTTGTTTTGTGTAGAGAAGATGACCGGTCCAAGATCTTTGGAGCCACCAAATAATTTTTTTATTAAAGTAGGAATCTCCTTTTGGTGCTCTAAAATGAACAACACAACTCTCAAATTTCAAATTTGGTGTTGTTAAAATGAACATTTTTGAAGCTTTCTAAAGTAGGAATCTCTTTTTGGTGCTCTAAAATGAACAACACAACTCACACTTCAAATTTGGTGTTGTAAAAATATACATTTTTGAAAGCTTTCTTCCCTTTGGTGCTCTAAAATGAACAACTCTCACACTTCAAATTTGGTGTTGTTAAAATGAACATTTTTGAAGGTTTCTAAAAGTAGGAATTTCTTTTTGGTGCTCTAAAATGAACAACACAACTTTCACATTTCAAATTTGGTGTTGTTAAAATAAACAATTTAAAGCTTTCTAAAGTAGGAATTCTCTTTTGGTTCTCATAAAAAGAACATAAAACACTTCAATTTTGGGCTCTAAAAATGAACACATTCCATGTTTTCATAATTAGAAACCTTTAAATTTGGTGCATAAAAAGAGCGCAAAACATTTTTCATTTTGTTTAGTAGGTTTAGATAGAGTATGCCCCTGTGGAAAATACCTCATGGCTTAGATAATGCTGGATAGGATAGGATCAATGAAATTGATCCATGTCAAGAATGTGATCCAAAGCATGTCAAAGATAATACCACACAGAGTCAAGATCAAGAATCCCTATCATCAAAATACTATAATGACTTGGTAGATATCTTCCAAGACATCCAAGGCTTTCCAAGAGAACACATTCATATGCCAAGCACACATACCTCTAGCCATGAGATGCTTACTCCTAATGGACATGTAGATGATCTTCATCTAGTACAAGAGTCGCATACTCTTGATATCATTACCAAGAAACAAGAGTCACTCTTAATATCTTTACACACGATCAAAGCACAACAAAATCTATAGACCTATCAAAAAATGATCAAGAAGAAGCATTAAGATCAGAAACATCCTCCAGGTCGGTTGAAGACATCAAGCATGAAAATATGGAGTAGAGTATCTTAAAATCAACAAAAATAATGGACAATCCTGAGTAGCAAAGTAGTGGGTATACACCAGTCAAAGGAACACTGATATATTTTGAAGGGCCATCAAATTCTAATATTTCACAAGATCAAGTTAAAAATATCATTCATGAAGTTATCCCACATATGAAGGATCCTATCAATGAATAATCTATCACCTTTGAAGATCCACAATAGATCAGAGAAGGATTAGCACCTTGTTTCCAAGGTAAGACATATCCTATTGCAAATGAAATTTCTCAATAGATTCATTATCAAGAAAAAGGATTAGGCCTACATGAACATGGTATCTTAGCACTAGTGCAAATTATTGGCAATCCTAAGCATCAAGGTCTTGGTTATTCAGCAAGTGAAGGATCTAAACATATCAGTGATACCTCTATAATATTGGGGGCAACTTTATCTAATGCAAACATCAACATAGAGAGAATGAAGAGTCCTTATGATGAAATTTCTACCAACGCTACAACTAGCCATGTCATTAATTGTCGTCCACACACTTTTCCACCCTCTCATTGGGACCAACAACAAGAGAAAAAGATATACCCATGAACGAAACAAGTCATTGAAGCAAAAGAATCAGCAAAGAAAAATGGACAAAGCGAATACAAATGGATACAGAAGCAAAAGAAATAAAATAATCCCTATCAAACTCCATTAGTCAAAGAAACTATGGGGCAAAATAAAAAAGGGAAGTTCATCTATCAAAAAAGTCCAGCAACACAAAAGAAATCTTCAAGGGCAACCTCTAAGGTATATCAAGACGTTGGTCCTAATTGAATCTCCATATCCACCCATCATTGCTCATCATCCCAAGTTTGGAGAGTCAAAGGTTCCAAACTGTCAACCAATCCATTTGAATATCATATCCCTCAATAAATTTTGTCATCCTAGATATCCAAATCTCACATTAACCATGTGTTGGCATCAACTCTTTATCATAAGGATTCTAAGGGCACTTTGTCGCGATGTGTGCATCAAGGTAAGGTAAACTCCAATATAGACAAGGAAGATAAGAATTATCAGGGGTTACTTTCAAGTGCTTGTATCCTAGCAAAACAACTCCTCCAAGTAGGATATCGTTGGCACGCCATGACAACAACAATAACCATATTAGCGCCAAAAACATCTACATCAACACCATCAGGTGGTTCAAACATGAGCAAAAAATTGTCACCATGATGAAAACATGGTAAACAGGCATCTTGTGTGACATCCAAAAAACAAAAAAATAAAGAAAATAGTCAAGAGAAAAATCATCCTCTAGTGAAAACCACCATGGTGGCACTTTGGACAAGTACCATGGTGAAAACCTGGAAAACATGCGTCATGTGTAGAATCAAGCATCTACGTGTGCCATTTCAGGTGGAAGCATCTCAACCCATCCATAATAAATCCCATCCATTTTTATCCCAATCAAACGTATCTTGATCTTGACAAATGTTTGGTGTCCACTTTACACTTGCTTATGGAAAACATCTTGACATGGGTCAATATCATTGATCCTATCCTATCCAACATTATTTGAGCCATGAGGTATTTTCCACATGGGCATACTCTATCTAAACTTGTTATCCTATCACAAGCTAATCCATCACCTACATTGGTAGACATTGGGGGAAATTACTTACATCTTGCTTTAGAATAAATCTCGATCTATGCCTTCTAGCTCACATTGTGATCTAGGCATTGTCCAAACAAAAAGGTGTGCCACTTGGTACCCTTCCCAATTCATCACAGCAACAAGGTATATCACCAAACACACTATCAGGGTAACCTTTGAAATAACTCATCCCAACAACAAGGTATACCACCAATGCACTACCAAGGTAACCTTCATAGATACTGACAACGTAAATTATTCCTTCATCAAAAATTCTAAGATATCAACAGTTACTTGAACCCTACAACTAGTTCAAGTAAGCTTTCCTACAACATATCCTCTAGAAAACAAAGTGAAATATAAATCCAAGTTGTCAATATCTTACACCCTAGGCAAGAGGGTAAAAATCCCAAAAAAACAAAATATTTCGTCCCAAAAACAAGGTGTACCACCAACACACTACCAAGGTAACCTTTAAAGATACCAACAACGTGGATTATTCCCTCAC
Organism: Sequoia sempervirens; assembly: GCA_007258455.2. Taxonomy (NCBI): domain Eukaryota; kingdom Viridiplantae; phylum Streptophyta; class Pinopsida; order Cupressales; family Cupressaceae; genus Sequoia; species Sequoia sempervirens. Next base: position 3,444 of record VDFB02012633.1, read on the forward strand.
TCAAAAATTCTAAGATATTAACAGTTGCTTGAACCCCACAGCTAGTTCAAGTAAGCTTTCCCACAACATATCCTCTAGAAAACAAAGTGAAATATCAATCCAAGTTTTCAATATCTTATACCCCAGGAAAAAGGGTAAAAATCCAAAAAAATATAGAAAAAAGAATGAAAAAAATACAAAAAAATTAAAAAGAAAGAAAAATAGTAAAGAGAAATAAAAATTTCTCTGAGTGAAAACCACTTTGTGGCGCTCTTAGAATAGGTACCGTAGTGAAAACCTGGCAAACAGGTGCTATGTTTGAATAAACTTGCATTATTATCTATCGGTACTATCCACAACATCCACCCATTCATTTCAAAACAAGATATCCAACCATGACTTGTCACTGATTAAGGAAGGTCATCTTGTCTACAACTGGGGGTAGTGGCAAAAATCTGGTAATAGGTTAGATCTATGGGTGCCCTATCAGGGCCACGAAAAACAACAAAAGATCAAAAACATCACAAAAAACTACAAAAGATCAAAAACATTAGAAAACTACAAAAGAGCAAAAAACATTTGAAAAAAATCAAAAACAAAACATCATGGGCCTATTCCTTCACTCAAACAATCTAAGATATCAAGAGTTTCTTGAACCCTACAGCTAGTTCAAGTAGGATTTTCCACAACATATCCTTTAGACATAGAAGTGGAATACCAATCTAGATTATCAATGTTGTATACCCAAAAATAGTTAATGCTTTGAGTCAAACGGTCGAACTACATGGTCTCTGTGTGTACAACATAGGAAAGGATTATTAGCCCCCGAGACCTTAGGTTAGTCCCCTTAGGTTTCCAGCATACTTTATTTCAACTTAGTCAAAAAATTCAAAATCTAAAAAATAGTCAAAAATACAAAATCCAAAAACATTCACAAAACAAAAAAAGCCAAAAACATTCAAAACAAACCAAGTGAACTATGAGCCTCTGCGTGTACAACGTAGGCAAGGCTTATCTTTGATGAGCCCCCGAGGCCCTAGGTTAGTCCCTAGAAAATAACAAAAACATCATAAAAACTTATAAAAATAAAAAAGACCCATCCCGTCCATCAAAATCTGTAATAAAACATCACCCATAATAAATAAATCATCACATTCACCCTTTGAAAAAACAAACAAACAGAGAAAACATCAAAAGCTATAAATTTCAAGAAAACAATTACAAATTTATGACTATAAACAAACATAAACAAAGCTAAAGTATCAACTACCTATCTTTTTGACAAGTCCCAACAACATCCTGAGATATGCCTTAACAGATCCATTCCTACGATAGACATGATCAACATTGGATAATAGCACTACCCCCAAAACAAATATGGCAAGTGATATTGCAACTTTTCCTTTTACCTTTTTTATAGTCTTATTTTTGTGGTTTACATTATTGGCTCATTCCTAGGATCTCTCAAGGATGTCCATAAGGATTTAGAGAAGAAGGAATGAGGGAAATTGAGTGTCATTTTAGTTTGTTGTTTGTAAGATATTTTTGTAATATTATCATGGCGAATACTTGCTTTATTGAGTGTATGTAAGTTGTGTTGAAACAATTCATGTAGTAGTTACATGTTAGGTATTTCATACCTCTTTGTGTAAATAGCACAAAATTTGTGTAGTAGTTGCATGTTAGGCATTTCATACCTCTCTATGTAAATGGTCTGAAATTCGTGTAGCATTTTCATGTTAAGGTGTCCTATACCTCTCTAGGTGCCTGGTCCGAATTTTTTTTAACACAATCCAACTATATACTTTAAACAAAGTTCTTGTATGTCTGGTATGAGCAAGAATACTCCTTATTTGTAGAGTCAAAGTCCACACAATGGATACAAAGTCACCTTGGTCATGAATACCCTGGTGCATCATATTTTTTTGCTACATCAAATAGGATTCTTCAAAAATGTGAAGCCTCCAAGCAAAGCAAAAGCAACATCATCAATTACTAACAACATCACATTTCTATGTATCATCAAATATTTCTTCTAACTAACATCCATTTTGCATCCACAGTGTCGTCAGTACATATCATGATGATAATAAACCAATAAAAACATCATGTATCATGTATGGGGCATACATCCATCATATATCAACACCACATAAACATCATTTATCATAATGTTATATTGATCATCCATAATAAAACATCGTATGATACAAAGTATGATCCATCCATCCATATCATATACATACATCATCGCATATTGTCATCACATAGGCATAAACGAGGATGGATCGAAGAAGGTGTATCTCATATATATCATCATAAAAAAGGGGAGTACACCATCATCAATGAAACAAAGTGCAATAGGATAATACAAAATGATACATATATACGAGGCCTCGACTGGGCCAGTGAATATATATACAAAAATCATGTTTGCAGTATGTCTCTGAACAACAACATAATAAAGATCAAGTACACTGCCTAGCAAAAAGGGAAACATTCTACAGACCAGGCTATGGACCACCATCTGGATCTAGTTGTCTAACAGAATGACCACCTACAATCATTGTAACTCATGATGTTAGGATTCCACTTTGAACACGCAAAATGACACAAAACATGATGAAAAACAAACACATGCTAGGTTTCCAAGCAAATGCTAAAGTCAAATGCTAGAGTTTTGATCAAATGCTCAGAAATCACCAAGCAAAAGTGAGCTTTTCATGAAAAGGTGTGGATTTTAGTCAAAGGCGAGGAAACAAGGGTGTGGATTTCAGTCAAAGGCGTGGATTTCAGTAAAAAGAAAGGATTAAGAGCCTAGAGCAATCAAAAGCGATCTTTCTAATCAAAGGCGAGCTTTTAGGTCAAATGCTTAAGTCAAAAGTGTGGAAATAAGTCAAAGGCGTGGATTCTCAACATGCAAAAGCGAAAAAAATGATGCAAATGCTCATAAACCATGGAAACTTCGCTATTGACTGGTAATCAGGACCTTTCTTAACCTATCTTCAAATGACCATATCTTGGTCATACATAAGTATTTTTCGGTGCTTTTTTATTTTTTAAATGGGGTATAATTTCATGATCTTTGCAATGGTGTAGGTGGTTTTTAGATTTTCTACAACTAAATTTTCCATTGGTGTCGTGAGCTTAACCTCAAACTTGAAATTTTTGGTCAACCTCTTAAGGGGGCAGCAGTGAGTCCTACCACCACTCCACGAAACACTGGGGCATAGTGGGGCATAATTTTTTTTCAAAAAACTTCATCTTAAAAATATTTGAAACAAAACAAACAATACTTTTAATCAAAGAGGGGCAAAATGTAGACATATAAAATTGACTTAACACTTATCACAAATTTAGAATGTCTTGAAACAACTCAGAATCAACCTGAAATGACTCATAATGACTCTGAATTAACTCAAAACATCTCATAACGAATCCAAATCAACTCAGAACGACTCTAAATTAACTCAAAATGTCTTGAAATGACTAAATCAACTCGAAACGACTCTGATTCATCTCGAATCATCTCAAAATCATCCCACGACATCTCACAATGCATCAAACGACATTCAAAACCCTATTTCCTCTATTAATTGAATAATACAATGTTATTTGATTAATTCACATTTCATCATTTCTTGACAAATTAAATAAATACCTTTTTATTTAATAAAGTCTTGAAAACCCTAGTTCTACTATTAATCAAATAATACAACATTATTTGATTAATTCACATTTCATCATTTCAACCAATTAAATAAATTACATCTATTTAATAAAGTCCTAATCTAATCTTATTTCATCCTGATTAGTCAAACAACACTAATTATTTGATTACGTCACTAATTCACCCTATTCCTCAAAATTAATTAAATTATTAAATCATAATAATTTAATTATCACACTTTCCCTCCAAAATTTGAATAATTAAATCAAACTATTCAAATTATCAAAAATCAAAATCAAAATCAAAATGGAATTAATGAATTAATTAATATTCCTCACCCACTTTTTGATTGAGAAAATCATGGATTGCTAACTAAGCAATCTATTTTGCTAACTAAGCAATTTGATTTTGCTAACTCAATCATCTAATTCCTAACTCAACCCTAACTAATCAATCAATTTCTAACTAAGCAATCAAAATCCTAACTAGCTAATCTATTCTTCAATCACCCTAATTGTGCAATCAACTTTGCACAATCTTCTCATGTCTAAATCCTCTCAACTCATTTTGACCATTGATTTGGATATTCTCCAACGCGATCTTGACCATCGATTCAAAATTGTTTTTCTTATAAAACAAGCCTTTCTCCTCACAAATGTAAAGGATAATTTCAACTTACCTTATACAACGAAGTGTTGTCGTAATCACCATTGATAGAGCTTCAACCTTTTCAGTCAACCAAGCATCGATCATCAAGCTTTTGCACATAAGCAATGGAGGCTTTGCAATGATATGAACAACCCAACATCATGCAAATACACTCCAACATGGGATGGTAATCTCTTCTTTTTTTGTTTGAATTAGTTTTGAATGTCTTAGGATCTCATTTCATTCAAATAGCTTAGATTTGCACATTTCATGAGTGATGGAATATGATAGATTAAGTGTTTTGAATTAGATTAGTTTTTTTATTTCAATCTTGCATTTGATCTTGATTTCGCATCGTTTTCCCAATGGATTCCTTCCCCCTCACACAATCTTATTCCACCACCTCCACTCCTAGGCACCAAGCACTACCTACAATGATTAATTTCTCCACTCTTCTTTATTCCTAGGGGTTGCAAATAAATAAATAAAAATCAATTTACACAGTCATGGGCATGGGACTTTGCCTCCCAAGCATAATTTTTAATTTACAATATTTGCAACAACATTATAATTTAACTTCAAGGTATTATTATTGATTTATGAAAAGGGGTCCCATATGAAAGAGCTGTAGATGAGTCACATGCCTACAAAACCAACAACATACCAAAAATCAAGAAAATAAAATAAAATTATTTTTGGGTGTGTAGTACATCACAATTTTTTAATACAATACTTTCTTCTATTCTTATCTACCTATATTTACATACATTTAATAAGCTTATCTATTTTAAATAATCTTAAAATTTAAATCAACATTTAAATAATGTACAACTCAAAATTACAAATGAAAACAAAAAAATAATAAACTTAATATTAATTCTAAAATATTTTGATGTAGTTCAAATGTTCTTATTGAGTCATAAATATGCAAAAAGAATATGTTGTTTCCATTTTGAATACACAGGCTGTGGGAAAAAAAGCACAACAAAGAAGTTTGTTTGTGGAAGGAAAAAGCAGAGAGAGAGCTCGTGAGTGAGGGAAAAATCAAAAGACAGACTCACACAGGCTCAATTTATGAGGTAATTCGATCACTTAAGAAAATAAACTCAATTTTCCTCTATCATTTTCCTCATTGTCGAATGGTCTTCTTCCATTTTTATTTGTTGATTGCATCATTTAAACTATAAAATTCATTCTTGATGAATAGCCACGACTTTGATCCAAGTGGCATGGTGTCAACAATTGTTTGGGTCACTCAGCTTGCAGTTGTATTGTATGAGCTTTATGTATAAGGCTTGCGGCTAGCTCTCTGAGCTAAGTCAAGCCTTTGAGTTGTTAAGTTATGACTGTTCTTTAAGGTCACACACTCATGCAAGCGATTTGATGGCTAATCAAAATCCCTATTCTGTTACACTATATTTTATGATGAATAATCATTATTGTGAGTTGATCAGTGATCCCTTGAAAAGGGGTATCAACCTTATGTTTTTTTTTAAATGTTTTGTATTCACCTTATCGGTTGGACCAATAAACAATAGCTAAATCAAAATCTCTAATTATAGTATATGTATACATTGCCACCACCTCCTAGTGGGAAGGTGGTGAATTCTTTGTTTAAATCCAGAAAAAACCCAACTAGGATTTGATCTACATGATCGAAGGGTTGTTCCCTTATAACGAAGAACCATGCATGTTGAATATGGAGAGAAACCATCTTGTTTTAAAGGTCAAATCTGTGTATGTTATTGTTTCTAAGAAGGAAATGCACTAGATCAATGTGAATAGTCAATTTAGAGTGACCTGTGAATACATGTATAAACCCATTCTGTATTAAACGGTGAACATTTACTTGTAAAGTGATCATTTAGCATGTAAACAACTTGAGATCAGCAAACATAGTAAACAAAATTATTTGTCTTTAAATGTAACTATTTAGTTTGAGATAGTATTGTGTTGATGTAAACAAAGGTTATTCTTTGCAAATGAATTTGTTTTGTTAAAAGTTATCTTTGTAGCTGAAAGCAGCCTTGCTTAATAAACTGTTTAGTAGGAAACAATTTTTGTTCTGTATAAACAAATGAATGTACATATGTGAACAACTTGCTTATAACTGTTTAGTAGGAAACAATGCTTGTTCTATATAAACAATGAATGTACATGTGTAAATAGCTTACTTATAACTATTTAGTAGGAAACAGTGCTTGTTCTGTATAAACAATGAATGTACATGTGTAAACAAGTTGCTTCATAATTGTTTAGTAGGAAACAATACTTGTTCTGCTTAAACTAAGAATGTTCAAATGCAAACAACTTGTTTCATGACTGTTTAGTAGGAAATAGTACTCGTTCTGTTTAAACAATGAATGTTCTTATGTAAACAACAATGTTAGAGTATCATGATTGTAAGAATGCAATAACAGTATGTGTGAAACTGTTAGCATAGACTTGTTCTGATTCTTTATTTTTGACAAGAAACATCAAATGGAATACTATTTTAAGGTTGTAGTTTGAATTATTGATTATTTCAGAATGTATGCACAAATCTAAAACTTAACTAGGCACACATATGTGTATGCACATAGACTTCATCTATGTATATACACATACTTGTGACATACCTTCTTTTGTTGTTAGTTCATTCTTTTTAAATGGAAAATGCTTATAATGAAAAGTATTTAATAGTCATTAGGATGATATGACCAATTTTTGAATTACTCTATGAATCATAAATCTAATTTTTGTTTAGAGAGTAAATTGGTAATCTGATTCTTCTTTAGAAGAAATTTGTGAAATAATATTTAATACTTGAACAAAATAGTGATACCTTAGTCGACTAGAGCACCTCAGGGTAGATGCTGCTAGAGGGTAGATAGTTGTTATATGATGTATAGTAGAAAGTTTCCTTCCAAGATGGGTGTAAAAATGGAGTTCAGAGAGTATAGGTTTGCTTTACTAGAACCTACTGATTGTTGTTGTTGCAACACATTTATTATGCTTGGCCAAACAATTTAGTTCATTATGTATGTATGAGCTCTGTGATTTCATTCTCTGCCATTCCTAGCATAGATCTTGCACTTTATTTTCTAACTTGTAGATAGAAATTGTGTGTTGATGTATGGGCACACACTAGATTCCACCTTGCAGATTGGTCTCTTGCTAAAATTTTCGTGCAAGGTCGAGCATTCTTCAAGTAAAAAGAATACCGAGGAATCTTAAGCTTCATGGTTGGGCAGTAAAGCACTTCAACCATGTTCTCATCCACTAGTGGAGGCGAGCATTGAAGAAGAACCTTAGTTGTTCACAAGACTGTTATAGTCTATGATGCAATTTGATGTAATACTTTCATGTACTTGATGGAAATTGTACAATGTAATGACTTTGAGGCCATAGGATCCAAGTCAAACCTGATATTGTAATTTGACTTTTGAAGTGAATATAAGAATCTTTGACTCATTTTAAATGGACATGTGTAGCTATGATTGACTTTAGCCACTAGTTATGTCTTTTTAATTTGGAGTATATTCATGTGTCATTTACAATAATATTATCTAAGTAATAATTTCAAATGGGTTATTAATGTTCATTAATAATAAAATAATTATATATATATTTTTGACATCAAATTCAAAGATTCTACAAATTTATTTACAAATAGAAGATAAAAATTGAATTGAATAAAATTTTACTGGTATTCCTTGAATAATTACCCATGTTTCTTTACAAGATGATTTCATTGAATAATATTTACTAATTAATGAATGAAAAGATAAATATGAGATAACTTTCCATTTCAATGAGTACAATTCTTATCTTTGAGTATTACAACATTCCAATTTATAATTTCAAGGCTTAATAAAAATGCCATAGTTTAAATGTGAAGTACAATATATCAATAATAACACAATGTCAAGTGAAAATAATAGTATTGTCTTTGATAAACCAAGTCTTCAACATCTCAACTATAAGAGGGAGAGTATCACTTGAGTGGTTTTCCTTCAACCATAGACTAGAGGCCCCCCACACACCTTCCAATCGGAAGTGGCCCTACCGTTCACAAGGGTAGAAGATCAAGTGAATCCCATGATCACCATGTCACCCATGAATTGGTGTTTTGTTCTAAATTATAAACAATCTATCATACGACTTTAGATACTTCTAGTTGAGTATGACCTATCTGATTGAATTCCATAAAATAGACATTATAAACCAACAATGCAACTAATTGATTTTGTTTTACTTTGGCCAAATATTTAATATAAATATTCACGTTCCATAAGATAACGTGTGTCATATATTCACAAACCTTTTTCTCAAATTTTTTATTGAAAATAAATTTTTGCATATAAATCATTTTTCATTTCTATTATTATCTTTGTGAAATCCGAGTTCTTTTGAAATTCAAACCACACTTTGCATAAAAAAAACATATACAATGTAATATAACTCATATATCATCACACACACACACACACACATATGCATAAATAAATATGTACATATGATAGTGTTGATTATTTCAAGTGTACACTTATTAACAAACATCAATGATGATGCATTTACACCTATACATCTGCATGCAATATACACACGTTCATATGTAGGTACATGCTCATTGTAACATTCTAATATATAAATAACTAGATAAAGAAGCATATTATCATATTTTATAATATTAAAATTAAAAATTTATTTAACGCTATTGTTTTCTCCGAATACCAAATATTTCCATCACATGTTGTCTATATTATATTACATGCCTATATATTTAAAACTATTTCATGGTTAGAACTCAATATCACATTGTTTCCTACTTCATTTCATGAACATTATCATTAAACTCTTCAATTTGTATGAACATGACATTTTGAATTTACCACCTAGGCACAAGACTATAACATAGTCAATGTTTATGTGCATAAACATATTACTATTAAAGTCGAAAAGTAACTATTAAATGAAAAAATTAATGTCAAAGGCTGAAATATTATTAAAGTTGAAACATATATATTATATGATGTCAAAATACAGGGGTGTAATTGTTGAATGTTTAAAATGGGGATGAGGTCCCTCGTTTGTGTTCACATTGGTTCATAGCTTCAGATCAAAAGGTTTACCCCTTCATAAAAAATATGATGTCAAAATACAAGAAAAATCAAATACACAAGTAATTTCCTTTTATAACATTGATAGTGCCAATCACTTACAAAATAGACTACTATTGCATGAATGGGGTCAAATACATACTATCTTAGAATTGAAATTTGTAATTAACTATAGTCAAAATCACATATAAATACTATCTTAACATTTGACAAGGTTGAATAAATTTATATTATACTAGCATGGTTTTAGCAGAGTCAATCACATGCATAGTATATTGTCATAATATTGACAAGGTCAAATACATTCACATACATTGGCATTTCAAATTGACAAAGTTAAATGCATTGCCAAAATATTGTAATTACATTGGCAGGGCTTAATGCATAACAATAAATCTGTCAATACCTTGATAAGTCAAGCACATGATAACAAAAAAAATTCATTACATTGATATTTCAAGAACATATGGGATATATAATGACAAGGTCAAGCATTTAAATGATTAATTGTCATTGCATTCAAAATATTGAGCACATATGGAATATAAAATGAGAGGGTTGAGCAACAACAAATGTTTAACATGATGACATTAATGTGTATGTGTATGTGTATGTGATGAGGGTGCAGCCCGAGACTTAGAAAATAACCCACAAACAAGAGAATAATTTTATTATTCAGAAAATGGAGTTTCTTACATGCAGAGGATCTCAAATCCCCAAGTTCTACAACACATGCAAGTTACAAAAAGCTACAGAATAACCCTTTCGCAATATGCGAGCTTGTCCCCAAAAAGTTACCCACAAATTAGAAACCCGCCCATAAATAGAGCTCCTCATTAGTTTGGAGCCAAAACAACATTCAAATTTGAGTTTAGGCGGTTTGGTGCCGAAAATTTACAACATGAAGTTCAAATTTCAAAAGAGCATTTGCAATTGTATTTTCTAGAAAGTGCGCCAACTTCACGAGGCCATAACTTTTGATCCGGGACTCCGATTCGCGAACCGTTTGAACCATTGGAAAGGTCTCGAAGTCAATAACACGCTTAAAATTTGCTACGCTGATTTTGGCAAGTTTCGGAGCCGTTCCGGGAACTCTAAGTGCCTCAAATCTCATTGGGAAGATTTTCAGGTGCAAATCTGGGAAACTAAAACTGCAATATCTTTCAACCCAAGAACAGAAAATAAAAACTGTAAATTAGGAATTTCATTATGACGAAAAGGGTATCCAAAAATATAGACATCTAAAAACTGAGAAACTTGAAATTTAACTATTTTGGGTGATGCAAGATTGCCCTTACACCTCTGGATGCTCCTGCATCAGACACCAGGGTAATTTGAAAAGTGACCCTTTCACTTCTCAAGAGTTAGAGGGAAACCAAGATGGTTATCCTCAGACTTAGATAACCATGATGAATCTTCAGCAGGCCTTCCTCTCCATTTCAC
>VDFB02012633.1:18455-43501 GCA_007258455.2 Sequoia sempervirens
CAAGAAAACTTGCTCTTATACCACTTGATGAGGGCGTAGCCCAGGACTTAGAAAGTAAACCACAAATAAGAGAATAATTTTATTATTCAGAAAATGGAGCTTCTTACATGCAGAGGATCTCGAATCCCCAAGTTCTAAAACACATGCAAGTTACAGAAAGCCATGTATCAACCTCTTTGCACATGTAGCTTGTCCCCAAAAAGTTATCCACAAATTAGAAACCCGCCCATAAATAGAGCTCCTCATTAGTTTGGAGCCAAAACAACATCAAATTTGAGTTTAGGTGGTTTGGCGCCGAAAATTTACAACATGAAGTTCAAATTTCAAAAGAACATTTGCAATTGTATTTTCTAGAAAGTGTGCCAACTTCCCGGGGCCATAACTTTTGATCCGGGACTCCGATTTGCGAACCGTTTGAACTGTTGGAAAGGTCTCGAAGTCAATAACGCACTCAAAATTTGCAACGCCAATTTCGGCAAGTTTCGGGGCCATTCCGGGAACTCTAAGTGCCTCAAATCTCATTCGGAAGATTTTCAGGTGCAAATATGGGAAACTAAAACTGCAATATCTTTCAACCTAGGAACAAAAAATAAAAACCATAAATTGGGAATTTCATTATGACGAAAAGGGTATCCAAAAATATAAAAACATCTAAAAACTGAGAAACTTGAAATTTAACTATTTTTGGGTGATGCAAGATTGCCCTTACACCACTGGATGCTCCTGCATCAGTATGTGTATGTGTATGTGTATGTGTATGTGTATGTGTATGTGTATGTGTATGTGTATGTGTATGTGTATGTGTATGCGTATGTGTATGTGTATGCGTATGCGTATGCGTATGTATATATATGTATGTACGTATATATACATACATACATATAAATTTTATGAGATGATGTTTTAATTGACAAATTCAGTAGAAAGATGAAAACATTTGTATTGCAATGCACAACTATTTTATTTTTCACTTCAGACAATTATTGAATTTTCATAAACATAAAAAGACATTATATAGTGTGCAAGTGTGTGTTCTTGGGACTATGGTACACATGGGTTTCTTCTGGATCTACTGTACTCTCTCTTGTGATGCTCTCCCATATAATATTGGAGGGGAAAACTATCTCTTGTATCGACCTCATCAAACTAACAAGATAGTTAGTCTAAAAATATATCAAATTACCTTACTAAAACATTCATTATCATCTCAATGTAATTCAATTTCACATATTCATCATTAACAACAATATCAATTGATAAAAAGCTAAATAATCATCATAACATAATTGTTTATAAAACAAGTTTTGACATCATAATCAAATGTAGTACAAAGTTGTAAAAAAATAGAATCTCAAAAACAAGTGTGACACTATGATAAAGCTTATTTTTCAACATCCTCCAATAATCAAGCTCATTATCTATATGATTTCCATATTGAGAAATATCAAGGATACACAACAATCCATAATAGGATCATATGAGAATGGAGATTGAATGAGATCTTCATCTATTTTCTAAATTTGTCCACGTTAAATGTAGTAGTCCATGATGTCTATTTATTAACAGTAGATTTGATTAATCATAGGAAATGATCCTTTTGTTAGCCCATAATACTCATTTTGACTTAGATGTGTTCCCCCACATTATCTCTTAAGATAAAAATTTACTAAATTTTGTGATTATAAAATCATGTATTAGTCCCCCAAAAATAAGTACATGTGTTATAACACTTTATTAGTTTATTTGTGACTAGATTTACACCCCTCAAAATAGCTCAACTTAGACACCCTTAACAAGTTTATTTTGTGGCACTTTATAATTCTATGTGACTACAAAACTTGGATATGGTTTCTAGTTGATTTATAAGTTCAAGAATGTGAGAGAAAGATGAAACCATGTTCTCAAAGAAAAATTAAATCAAGCAATTAATACCATGAAATAGTGATCTAAGACTCCTACATTTTTTTAAAAATGTCTTGTTGATTAGAGTGTGTATGCGAAAGTTTTGGGTGTTTGAAGTTACAAAAATGAGAAAAATTTAGATAAATATCTAAGAATTCAAGTTTTCAATCATGCATTTTAAACAAAAACCAATTCAATTAATGCAAAGAGCATGAAACTTATCCCATTTTTAAAAACTGTTCCAAAAACCTATTTGATCAAGATGTGGCCTTCGAAAGTTTCCTTTTAAGACTAAAAATCAAGGGGGTCCTATAGCAAATGGTATTGTAGTGATAGGTAGGTACTAGGTTGATGGTTGGAGGGAAGCACAACTAGTGGAGGTGGTGATCAAGTGGGAAAATTGTGGAGAGAGTAGCGTTGGAGGGTTTTTTACCACTACTTTTTTTTGTGGTTTTTCTTTAAAAAAATAGATTTTTTTTTAATTATGGGAAAGGCCCAAGGCAACCATCACCCACAACTAAGAGGGGTGAGGCCCTAGGATTCCTCCACCACTTTAAAAGGGGTTGGGGGGCTAGGTACACCCTATTGTACCTTACCCATGACATGGTACCCCACACTTTTTTTTTGGAAATATTTACAAGCACTTAACACTATGAAAATTAAATTTTGATTTTTAATATTTCTTACAATATCAATTTTTTTAAAAAAATATAAACAATTTTTTTTAATAATTATTTTTATATATCTACACAATAATGCACAAAGAGGTCATATGACCTCATTGTGCCATTTTTTTTCACTACACTTGATTCAAGATTTTGATGATTTAATAGTCAATTTATAATTTTTTGCTACTCTAGATACAATGAAACTATCCATTTTATGCTAGGGATATCTTCAACCAAAATTTTCTCCTTGAACTACTATGAAACCTCAATTTTTTAAAAAAATATAAACAAAAATAATTAACACACTGAAGGCACTCCTTGGAGTTTTCTAATGGAAGAAACAAAATTACACCAAGATGCCTTAGAGATATTGTTTACCAACATAAGCCTATTAAATCCCTTGTTCTTCTTTGGACATGAAAACACTCCTCACCCTATGGTCTAATACCATGTAAAATTAACCTATGATGAAGATGAAATCACAAGATGATGATCTAGATGAGAAAAGCAAGTTAAAATGATGCACTATTCTAATAAATAAAAAACATAAACACTGTGATTACAATGGTGTAGGCTCATTAATTAAATGTGATCATGAAAGAAGTATTTATAAGAAATACTCAAGAGGAATCCTATTAGATGACAACTAGGTGTGTCACTATGAAGGATATCAAGTGAACCATTAATTGCTAATAATAGAAGGTGCTTCCTATGAACTTGATTTATGTGGGTGAGAGTATGCTCCTCACATTGTGAAGGGTACAAATCAACGTTTAAGAAAACTTATTCTATGCATAATAAACAAGATAATTTAAATAAATATGAAAATGTATTATGCACTCTAACAACATTATATTTATTAGTGAACATAGGTTTTCATCAAACATAAATGTCTATATTCATCACATTAACAAAAATAATTTCTTTCACAAAAATAAAACTGTCCTCCATATTGATGTACTTGTTTTGAAAAAGTATGTCTACAAAAGATTTAAGTGATATGGAAAATATGTCTTTAAATTATAATTAACCTAAACTAAAATGAATAATAAATCAAATATGCAACAACAAAAAATGCATTCCTTAGAAATCAATTAATGATCTATTTTTAAGAAATTAAGAATTGATCTTATTTCTAGCTTAAGTTATGTGGTGTGAAAAATTCATATATATAATTTATGCATAAAATCTCAAAATTTACTAATTCACATCATCTTCAAATTCATAATGATTTTCTTGCTAAAATGAGAAAAAATGAAAAATTGGTTTAACATTTTATTTTGAGTGTTCCACTTAGTCAGACACAACTTTATGCTTGCCCCCATAGTTGTAATCCCAACTCTATATCATAAATTATTTTCTAATAATTTCTTAATCGCACAATTTTCCCTAGGACATCTATCTTGATGCATTTTATTTCTTACATATATTTTTATAAAATATTAATTATTAAAACATGTCCATTTACTTTCTTTCCAATTCTAAATTAAAACATTAAATTACATGGAAAAATATCATGAAACCATACATTTCTTAAAATGTGGCCTTGGTATTATAAGATAAATCCAAAGATCAAACTCAAGTCTGAATGAATAAATGTGTATGATTAAAGATATGATACTTTTGTAGTCCATACAATGAATTTGTAAGATCTTCTAGAGATAGCAATATTGGCATGATGCTTGAAAGGATTTTACAAGTGTTGGCATTGTTCTATGAAGTGGCACATGAGACAGAGACTCTAAATCTTCACTCAATTGAGAAGAATTCAAAATCTTGAGCTTTATATCAATGATTAGTTTTGAAAATAGAGTTTTGGACACCATATGCGAAGAATCATGGAGAAACTAGAGGATAAGCTTATACAATGAGATAATTCAAAGTACTTGGTGATCTCTTTAAAGGAGACAAAATTTATTGACCAAAAATCATTTGGTATTACTTAAAAGGAGTAAATGGTAGTACTTACAAGATAATGTAATAATGTGTTGGATTCGATAATATTGATGACAAGACATTAATGACAAAAAAAAAGTGATGACATTGATGAAGGCCACATTAGCAATAATGATGATGATGACAACGATGGTGTTGATGTGGAAGATAACAAAAAACAATAATGGCATGTGATAGTGAGGTTGAGGTTTATATTAATATCAATTGAAATATTGTTGGGGATACTCTTATAATGGTTAATTGGTGATGTAAATGGAAACAATACAATGAGGATGAGGATGAGGATCACAACGATAGATATGATTACAATAACAACAAATATGATGATAACAATGATAATAATAATGATGATGATAAAAATAATAATAATGATAATAAAAATAGAAACTAAGATGAAAATGACAAAGATGATTTTGGTAATGTTGTTGAAAACATCACTGATAGTGACATTTATGATGGTGGTGGTGGTGGTGGCGGTGGTGGTGATAGTGATGGTGATGATGATAGTGACCATAGTGAAGGTGACAATGGTGATGGTGTGGTGCTAGTGATATTAAGGATGATGATGATGATGATGATGATGATATTCAAAATGTTAACATTAATTATGGTAATGATGAAGATGGAAATGTTGATAATGATACTAGTGATGGTGAAATTAATATAGAAACTAATCATAGGAATATAGATTGTAATATTAATGGATTTTTAAGTAGAGCAACTATATATGAGATATGTCAAAAATTAATTCACCCAAATTAAATAACAATGATACATCATATGGAAATGGAAACAACCATGAGTAAAAGTGCAAACCATAATAAAAAAGACTTTTGGAGAGAACCCTTGTGGGAAAAAACTCCACATCCACCCAAAGAGACTAAAGCTTGTATTAATGATAATATAATTTAAATGCAACATCATGTCCTTTTGAATTCTAGTAGCATAATGATACTCACATAACTTTCAGAAAAATAGTGTGTCCTCTAACTCCAAGCACCAATTTATAGGAGAAGAACAAATTAGAAACCATCACATGTTTTTGGAAAACCATTAGCAAGGCCAAGAGAGGTATAAAACCAAAATTTTCAAGGCAAAAATCCTAATGGCCCCTTGGTCTTGGTCGTCTAGGCTATTTTTTATAATATTTCTTACATGTCATATATCATAAACAAGAATATTTGATCACCTAAACTTGGGAACCTCATTTTTTCTCGTTTCTAATGCACAAATATATTATATGAAAAGTGTACAATCCTATCATAATGCTAATCAAGATTCCAATGCGATCTCCTTCTTACATGATCTTATAATTCATAATAATCTATCATAAGTAACACTCATCATGATTATTCAAGTTGTTCTTACACACCTTCCAAGATATTGACACATACCCAAACATGCGTGAAACACCTACTTCCTCATGTGAGGAAAAAATACACTAAAGGAAAAAATAGTACCACCTCAAAATGGGATGCCAACTTCCCAAGTGAGGACAAGCAACACTAAAGATGAAATAGTAAATACAATAAGTCATTAAATATGAGCATTAGGAATGTCAAGTTGAGCCAACTTTCCCCAAACTTCTCCCACTAGTCAAACACCTTGCAAGAGAAAAATTAAACCTTCAACATTGAAATATAACAACAATATCAAAATAAATCTCTAGAGGATACAAAGCCCATGACCTCTTTACACCAACCAAATTTCTTTGTACTCACTAGCTTACTCATAGAATCTAAAACACTCTTTGAAGTGTCCATTTTTTATAATATGAATCCATCAACCTCAACCATTTCTTAAAAAAATGATATTGAACGTCAATGTGATTTGTGTAGGCATGATACATTAAGTTTTTAGCCCAAAAAATGGTACTTTGAAAAACCACATCTAATTCTAACATGTTTGCACTAAAATAAAATACCTTAACATGACCTTTATAACCACACCACCTCCTTACAAGCATGTTTTAAAGCCATGTACTGTAATTTTTTATTGGACAATGTGATTGTACATTTATCATTTTCTCATCCAACTAACTATTTCTCAAAATAAAGTATAAACATAGCCACTTCTAGGCCTCTTGCAATATAGATCACCAACCCAATCAAGATCACCAACCCAATCATAATCAACAAAATCATGGAAATCAACCATCCTTCCCACATTATCAATCCCATGATTATAAATGCAATGGTTAGTGAACCATGGATTTTTGGGAATGGGGTTTATAGACTACTCTTGCACTCTTAAGATGTCTCACCTAAACAGAGAGAGATAAACCTCACTAAAAATCAATGTCGTTCACTCAATCTAATGTATGTATGATGTGATTAAGACTAAATGAGATTATCTAAATGCAACTAAGTAATGTAATTGACTGATTATGAATGCAAAACCTAAGAAATATTCAATGTTTGAAAACACAATGTGATATACAAGCATGAACTAAAAGATGAATAAATGCAAAACATAAATGAAGAATGTTGAATCAGAGTGCACCTGGGAAATGAATGATGAATCTGAAGTGTTCTGAATGCTGGTAAAAATCAGTGAAAATCACCAGTGGGACTCATTTGCCACCGATGGCGAATTGGTCTAGCTATTGGCAAAAACTTCTAAAAACTGGTTTCCGTTTGTCAGGATCTGGAATTTGAAAAAATCTAGTTTTCTAGCCTTAAGGTGGGACTCATTTGCTACTAATGGTGAATCAGTCCTCTCCCAAAATTCTATGAAATCAGGGACCAATTCTATAACACCAAATCTGTATTTGTCTTCTTGTTAGGTTGATGGAGTCAAATCTCCAGAAAATGAACTGTAGGTTGTCTCCAAGCTTGAAATAGGTTTGATTTGACTTGAAACACTTTTTTGAATTCTTGTCCACTTTTCAATACCTAATTGCTTGACAAATCTGCATACAAATGTCTGCAAACACACATGCAAAAGGGAAAAAATGGTTAAGGGTTAGGTTATAGGAATTTGCCTTGGTCAAATCCCACTTTGGTAATCAAACCCTTAATGAAGAAATGGAACGAAATGAACAAGGAAAGATGAATAAACAACATACAAATGTCCTAAAATCACCACAACCTTGTTGAAGAAATCTAAAGATATATCAATGGTTGCTCCAAGATACTTGATTGATGCTTGATTGAATGATGCAAAGTGTTCAAATGCTAATTTAATGCTTGAATGGATTAGTGAATGAATTAGGTGTAAAATGAGGAGAAAAACACTTATTTATACACACTTGTGCCTTAGTAACCCGATGATACCTCATCACAGGCCGACATAAAGAAATTTTGAATAAAAACCCAAAAGAAAATTTGAAATATTTTGAATTTTGAGCCAAGAGGGACTCATTCGCCACCCATGGCGAATGGGTCCCACCTTGGACTTGAAAGTGGGTGTCGGGAATTAAGTCACATTTAATGTTTTTTGTCAGGTTTACATTCAAAAACACACTTAATTAAGCCTTATGAGTGCATAAAGGGGTCAAATAAAGCATAAGAAAGGCGTAAATAGTGAAATTAAGCCTAGAAAAGCGTGAAATCTTGTTACAAGAATTTACAACACTTCAAAATAGGACTTAATAAGTGATGAAAAGGTGATTTTTAGGTGAATTTTAATGAATAGAGTCTAGAAAAGTGTAGAAATGTTTTACAACACTTCACAACACCTTCACAAGACACCATTATTTGAATATTTAGGGCCTAATGTGAATGCAGAAGTCACATTACAACATTAAATCAGAGCAAAATGGACCAAGCATCATGAGAGAAAGACCTAAAAGACCATGAAAATGTCCAAGAGTCATTTTTCTATGGTACAATTAAAATTTACACAAATATCTAAAAACCATTTTAATTTAAGTCTAATGTTCTTTACCAAAGGTCAACATAAATCTACTTTCAACTCCCACTTCTTGGGTTATATATAGTCTCGTGTAGATTATGACATATATGAGATGTCCTACAACACTATCATATGAATTTTATGTATCTCTTTAATATCATCATCTATTTTAGGACATCATTCTAGAGATAGCTTAGCTCCAACTAGAAAGGGAATACTAATTGGTTTCCAATTTGTCATGGAAAATCACTACAAAATAGTGTCAATGTACTTTTGATTTGACTAAAGTTTCCTAGTAACCTGATTCCTTCAAATTTTCATATCCAAAATGTATCTTTTATCCCTTAAATATTTCACAAAGTACTAGATAATTGACCCTTAAGTTCCCTAATTATCTTGTTTTAATTTCCAATAAATAGCATATCAACATATAAGACAATGATTAGTAGTCGATCATCAATTAATTTGAAATAAACACAATGATTTACTTAAATTCTAATAAAGTTATTTCTCTAAACCATACAAATATTACTTCAACCTACAAACTAAGTTCTCTTGTCCCTTCGCTGCAAAATTGTCAACTTGTTTCATAAATTTTTCCTCATTAAGATCCACATGTAAAAAAGTTGTTTTTACATCCATTTCTCTACCTCTAAATAAAAAGTAGCAACAATAAATGAAAAATATAATGGAGTCTAATTTAACCATAGGAGAAAATATCTCCAAAATCTAGTCCTCAACTTGGGAAAACCCCTTTTCTACTAATTGGGCCTTGTATGACTCCAACTTACCATTTACTTAAAATTTATTTTTAAATATCTATTTACATATAATGGCTTTCCTCCCCTTAATTAGCTCAACTAGATCACATTCGTCACATTTTCTAAATTATTTATTTCATCTTGCATCACCTCTAACTAGGACTTATGCTCATCTAAAGATAGTAGATCTGGGTTTATTTTCAATAATGATAAAATAACTATATAATTGTAATAAGGACTATACCTTTCAAATGGATTATGTTATCTAATGGAGCTTGTAAGAGGTTTAACAAGAGGATCTTATTGTTCTTCATCAAAACTTGAATATGAACCTTCTCCCTTATGTTGTCTATTATGGTGTTCTATGTGTGCATTTTCTCACAATCATTCTTAATATTAAAATGCACTTTTTTCTTAGGCTTCACATGTTCATGATTTTTAAATTCCCTAAGATTTCTAAAATTAACATCCTTAGAATATAATTTTTTTAATGCTATAAGAAACCAAAGATTATAACCCTTAATATTCTCTTTGTAAACCACAAAAGCCTTGAAATCAAGCTTAGAACGGTTTTGTTTTGGAAGATGAACGTATACCTAGTTACAAAAAAGTTTGAAATTGCTGGCATTTATTTGTCCATAACTTGTAAGGTGTTTTTTAACTAAAGCATAAGTAGGAGACTTATTAATCAAGTAAAAAGTAGTGTATATAGCTTCATTCAAGAAATATTGTTCAAACTTAACATTGTTTAGCATGCTTCTAGCTCTATCCATCAAGATCTTATTTACTCACTCCACCACTACATCTTGTTGTGGAGTATATGGAGCTTTTTGTCTAAAAATCCATGCATGCATGCACTAATAATCTAAATCTATAAAGAAAAAATCACTACCATTATCTATTTTAAAAACCTTTACTTTCCTATCTATTTGTTTCTCAACAAGTGCTTTAAACTCTGTAAACATAGAAAATATAGTAATTTATGCTTTAGAAATTAAACACATGTATGTCTAGAGTAATCATTGATAAATAAAACATAATTGCAAGCTTTTCAAGTCGAAGGCACTTCCATGGGACCAAATACATCATTATGAGTAACCTCCAAAATTTGCTTATCTCTAGTATTACCAAATTTAAATAAAGTTCTAAGTTGTTTTCCACACACAGTGTGTTCATAGAAATCAAATTCAATAGAGTAACAAAATAAACCATCAACCATATTTTCATTAATAAGGGTTTTGAGACCCTTATCACTTATGTGATCCATCATGTGGTGCCATAGTTTACAAGATACTAAGTTATCAATTACATTCACAAAGTTATGGAAAGTAGATGCTTCAAACTTGAACATTGTACCACAATAGCTGCTCATAGCCAACATCAAATTCTCTCTGCTCAACCTAAAACAATTATCATCTCAAAAGCAACATAAACCCTTGAATAGTTCATTTTATATATAGAAAACAAGTTTCTTGCTAAACAAGGGATATCCAATACATCTCTATAAGGGTGTGATCCCACAATACTGTGTACCAGTTTTTGGCCAAAGTGGGATATTGAAAGCAACATTTTAAATCAAATTTTCACTTTCTGACACTTATAGCAACTAAACTATTAAGAATTTGATGATGATGTGAACCAGTGATTTTTAAGTTTTTGTGTATAGATTTTTAATGTATATTATTTTTCAAATAACTTATTTTTATAATTAATAAGATTCTTTAAAAGTGATGTTTATACCATACAACATAATTTTTTCTTTTATAGAAAGGATAAAATTATAGTTTTTAACATAGATTCATAACACCAATATTTATTGCACAAATACTTTTTCACAATTTTTTGCTCTATAATTTTTAATCAATTTTTGAAGTGAGATTAACTATAATTTAGACATTTGTTGGCTTTTTGGCTGGCTTTTTTGACCTTCCTGGTCTTTTGCGTGTGGCTGCAGTTTATTCTGGTTTTGTCCTTTTGAGTAGCTGGTTGTTTTTGTTGAACTTTTCTGTCATTTCTATTATGTTGTAATACTTTGTGGTTTCGGGTCCCTGTAAAACCCGTTTTACCCATTATCAAAAACTATAATTTAGACATAGATTTATATCATACATCATAAATTTTTCTATTTGTGTCTAAATTAGCCTTGTTTTTGTTGAAACAAAGGCATCAATACCTAGTGTACATATATTTTTAAAAAAAATTAATTTATCTAATACTTATCCATGTGTAGAACAAAGACCTTGATGATTGCTGAAAAACCTATGTTCACAAGAAAAAAGAAAATGAATATAATAATCAAATTAAACATATTCAAAATTATACTTGTTGGAAAGCTTATTTAGAGTGCTACGATCTTGCAAATTATCTTTTCAAGATGATTCCATTTGAAGGTCCAACCAAAGGTTTGAAACTAATAATTTTGAGGAAAATTTGAGACATACAGTGTGAGGATATTTAAGGAACTTTGTTTGAAGGTCCTTTGAAAAAATGCACCTTCAAACAAAGTTGGGACCTTCATTTGAAGGTACCTTTGTTCTTATATGTCTTCATTCGAAGATCCTTTTGGCCACCCAAAATATTTTTAAAAATTTATTTCAAAAGACCTTTGAATGAAGGTACTCTAGTTAAAAATATCTTTTGGGGGACAATTTTATTGGTTTTAAGTAGATCCATCCTCAACTTGCCATGTTGTTTGAAATGATTGATCTTGGTGCATGTGAAAGTGAAATGACAAGAAAATATTCATTTTCACTACAATATACAATTTTTTAATAATAAAACACTGCCTTCATTTGAATATTACCTTTTTTGAAGGTATTGTTTTATTGATTCTAAAACAATAAAATAATGCCTTTGAACCAAGAAAACCTTCGTTTGAACATGATTTTTGCAAAAAATTCAAAAAAGGTGCCTTTGTTCGAAGAAATTTCTTCAAATAGGTGTTTCCTACTTTTCAACCCCATATGAATTGAAAAATCTAATGTCCCAAGTTTGGCACTCACTATTGTGGGTTTACCCATAAGGGATTTTACCCTTCCATCATTGAAAATTAATTTTGCTTCCCCTCATCACATAGCATTTTGTGTGATGTCCCTAAGGAAAATTTACTCAACATCATAAGTTGTAGATGTTGAGAACCATTTCTTGTGAGGAGTCATGTGCTAGGATACACCTAAATCTATCAACTAAGAGTTGACTTTCCAACTACTTGATAAATGAACTTCCCTGATAATTGGCATTCCTTCCCATGGATAAAGAAGCATATTTTATATGCCACATGTCAAGGATGCATGATGCATGACTTTGTATTGTTCTCTCAAATTTGTACAAAGATATGTTGTCATGTGTGGTGGAACATGATGATGCAATGCCTTGCTTGTAGGGTGCATGTGTTTCTTGAGCTTGTGTGCCATCATTGAGTTATGTTGAGTCATGTACATGTTAACACAAAAGGTTGTGAAGGAAAACACAAGTTATCCTAGGGCTTGCATGATTGTGCATTAATCACTATGCCTCTTGTAATTATTTCAATAGTAGAGTTACAAACATAAGAGACAACAAATAGTGTGATTTATGCTCTTAGATATATTTTTTAAGATTTATTATCAAGAGAAGAAGTGTAGTTGCCACTTTCAACTTTTGTTCTTTGAACCTTGGGTTTCCAAAATCAAGTAGTTGTGTTACATGGTTTATTTCCTTCTCTTTAATTTTGTTCATGTTACACAAGTATTATACACAATGTATACTCATTCTACCAATCTAATGTACTCTAAACCTACTACTATTCAAGTAAATTTAGTACATGGGTGGAAAAACATTTTTCCACAAGCCTGTTTTGTGGGAAAATCATGGATCATTGGCATCATAATAGAAAATTTCATGTGGCATATAAAGATTTTTCTAACATTTTAAAGTTTGTGTGTTGCAATATATTTACAAATTCTTTGAAAATGTTTTACGTGAATTTGTCATTGTAGAAAAATAGTTATGACCAAATCCTTGAGAAGAAAACTTGAGGAACTCCAAGTTTTTCATGTGCGAATATAAAAGGATAATATAGCACTGATGATTTTGTTACATCACTTTGAAAAGAACATGAAAATTTACATGTTACACAGGCTATCCAAGGAGTGCTCTTCATGAGTATCCTAGATTAATTGCCACAAGATTCATTAATAGAGGTGGAATTGTTAGCTAACTCAAACCTGATGTTGAAGGGGTGAAATGGGAGAAGATTCTACCTAGAAAATGGGACCATCCTCTACCAAAGAAGATCAAACCATGAAAAAGGTATGCATGGAAAGCATAACATTTATTCTTGAATTATACATTAAATGAATCCATTAGCAATTTTAAGAAGCATACTAGAGGTATAGGCTTTATTTGTTAATGATGATTTTTTATGATGGAAAGGTGATTAGTAATGATGGTCAAGGAGTTTAAAATTCCATGATGATTAAGGATATATATTAATGTGTATGTGTTGGATATGGTAAAGTGGATATTAAATAATGTTCTAGCATGATTCAATCAAGAGTAGCATCCATGAAGGAAGATTCTACACCATGTATAGCTCAAGAGTATCCAAAATAAGTTAAATTGAACTCTAAGCTAATTCTACAACATGTACACCATATGCAAGTGTTTTGGTTGGGTTTCTATATTTCATGGTAATTATTGTAGCAAATTTTAGGCATCAAAAGAGGTAACATGACTGTTTCATCTAATAAATGAGTTGTAACGACGTCACTCTTGGTTTACTCTCTTTGGTAAGTAGAAAAGAACAAGGGAGAAGTTCTCTTTCATTAAAGAAGAGGAAGATGAAAAGCCCTCATGAGGGTGAAGAAACAATAGGATATTGGCATGGGATAGCCACAAATGGATACCATTTCAAGACAAAAACACTATAATGCCACAAGACTTATCAACTTATAGGAAGCCAAGAGGTTGAAATAAACAACTCTATAAATTAAACTACTTTTATGTTGTATGAGGAGGTAGAATTGGACAAAAATCCTCTAGATGGAGAAGGAAAGAATTAAAATTGTAGCTTTCACGCATGTTTTCTTGAGAATGTACAATCCATTAGATCCTTCCATGTCAATTGAGAAGTAATAGTGTATACTACCTTCTATCTTAGATGGATAAGGAATATGCAAGTGAGTTTGTTGGCAAAGGGAAATGTAGAAACCAAAGCATAGGATCAAGAAAATTTGTAGGTAAGTGTCAAAGTTGAAATATGAATAGGGAAACAAAAGCTCCAAGGAGATTCTTTTACACCAAAATACACCTAAAATGGGAGTTATTATCTATAATAATCCAATAAGTTCAATCAAAATACACCACATATTCCATATTCACTTCAAACTCCACAAAAAAGAGGAAAGTTGACAAATGGTAATTGCATTGCTACTCATAGAAAAACAATACCAACATCAGGGTCAAGCATGGTATATCCTTAATAGTGAGGACATTTGTATTGTATATAGATTCCTCTTGAAAATATATGCATTGTTAGAAAAGTATCACTCAATTTTGAGTCCATTTGCAAAATTTATGACCACTACAAGACTTTGTAAATAATGAAGGAATGGTTTTATAATTATCAAGTAGCATTTCCAAAATTAGTGGTTTACATAAAGGGACATGTTTTTAAACCAACAATTTAGTTTCTCTTGAACAATGTTTTCATTTGTGGCAGTCTTGTAAAGTAATGATTTCATATCTATCACTTCTTAATGAAACATTTTTCCAAGAGAAGTTGATAAACAAAGTAATTGATAAGTAGGAGGTATATTTCCACAGCGTGTCAAATTATGATATTGCTATCAGGATTCAACCGTGTAGTTTCATAAACAAAGTAATTTCATAATAGTGTCCTCTCTTCAATTCTAAGACTCTTTGAAGACCATATGTACATGATAGGATATGTTCATTATTATAAATATGATGCGAGTCTCAACTAAGGAAATTAATGAGTCAGAGAGTGCAAGTGTGGAGGACTAAATAAGTAAAATATAGGAGAGTAACCATTTTTTTCTTAGTGAAACTCATGTATGTCTCTTATAGTTCTTCCATAGTAGCATCATAATGGTAGAAACCAATAAAGACTATGAGTTATGCTCTTAGATTTTTTGGATTGACTTCATTAATCAAGTGGAGGAAGGAAAAGTGTGATTACCACTTCCAATTGGTTCTACCCACATTGGGATTTTCAGCATAAATACTTGTGTTATATAGTTTGCTTATTTTTCTTTAGCTTATTCATGGTTATACAAGTAACGTACACACTCCATGCTCATTCCAATACTCTTTAACACATACTAAACCCGCTAACATATGAGTAGATTCAAGTAGTTGCAAAATGGGTGAAAATCATTGTCTTTAATTCCCATAAGCATGTTTTATAAGTTGCATATCAAGTGTGCTAGAAAATGTAGAGGTTAATGTGGAAACCAACGTTGAGCAAGAGTATGATAATGTGCTCGTGATAGAGAAACAAATTCATGTACAAAATTTGGGAACACCAAATGTCTCAAAAAAACCCAATCAAAAAAATATAGGGAGACATTTGTGACAAAGGCCTCAGACATAGTAAGTTGTATTAAAGGAGTAGTTTATACATGTGGGATATTTTGATTTAAGATTCAAAAACAGTTATATACATGTTATACTTGCATATTAAAAGATCATAATTTCAAAGATTGTCCAAGGAGATAAATTGGATAAACATTTCAAGAAATGTCTTTGCACAATATTTGAAAATTAGTGTCTTCGGATGATGCCCATATTACAAAGAGAATAAATGTCAAGACATCACTAGATGATGGTAACATACAAGAGAACCAAAAACTAGGTCACCTTGATGTAAATGGAAAATGACACTTCATGATGAAAAGAGTGAGAGAAAAAAAAAACAATTATTTAACAGAAGTTCAAGTATAGTACTCATGAGATGCGATCAACCAATATCATGTAGAAAGAAACAAATAATCACATGGTCAAGTTCTTGAAAAAGGCTACTTGAACGAAGAGTTGAAAGAGGCTAGGAAAAAAATAAGAATGTTTTACACACAAATAAAGAAATTGAGATGGTGAATCGAGGTAAGGAAGAGGTTCTTGCTTCAAAATAGGCAGCAAATATGATGCAAAGGAAAAATTAACGATGTCGTATATACACAAAGCATTTGAAATGGTGCATGAAGTGATGTAAGGTGGGGATTATGGCTTCAAAATAGGCAGCAAATATGTGTATGGAGTGGCAATATGAACTAGGCAAGAACTTAAAAAATTAGCTTTTGGAAAGTAGTGAAGAAGAATCTAGTAAAGTTACAAGATGAAAACAAATTCGTAATGATGAAATTCTATGAGGAAAATGAGAAGCAATGGAGAAATTCAATACGAATTCTTCCAAATGAGCTTTCCAAACATTGACCATTATTCTAACACCAATGTTGAAAAACTCTAAGGATTTAGCAAGAGGAAGATCATCATATGGAACCATATTTTGTAACTCATTTCAAAGAGTGTCACTTAGTGTCGTGTCTCCGAATTGGAGGTATGATGATTTAATTAAATTAATTGATTAAGTTGTCTAAAAATAATAATATATCAAAATGATAGCTTAATTGATTATTTTAATTAAAAAGTGGGAATATTAGATTAATTATTTATAAAGTTATTCCAATAATTTAATATCAAAAGGATGACTTTATATTTAATTAATTTAATAAAATGACTAAATAAAATAATAAATCATAAAGTCACTTAAGTGAATAAAATAATATTTTATTCTAGAAGCTTCTTAGAGATGGGTTAGAAAAAGTATATAAGAAGCTCGTTGCTAGTCGTTCAAGCACACTTGGATTTATTACTTCTCACATACCTACATGGTAGAAAGAGAGCTTGAATGCTTTCATTGTATGAGGGTTTGAAGACTCTAAGGTACCAATTTTGATTGTGAAATATCAACCCTAGTTGGATAGTGGAAGGAGATACTTCAGTCTTTTTCATTGAGATAATTGCAGCCATTGGAGAACATTTTTGGAGAAGTTTGGTGAATTATTTGAGGTTTGTAATTTTGTTTCAGTCTGCAGACCAACCATGGGAGAAATTGCATTTTCATTCATTGCTTTTCACTAAGGGGACAAAATTTTGTGGGTATTGGAGGGATCACTTTCTCTTGCGAAGACAATCATTTCTACTTATTTATACGAAAGGTTGCCAAGCAAGAACAGGGGTGGCAATAGTTGGAGGGCATTTCTTCATTGAAGAGGCACTACATCATCAGCATATGATCCCAGGTTTTTTTATATGCATTTCTTACTTCATATTTTAGCATCATTTCATTGTAATAATGTTGTTATAACAACAACTACAGTTGCATACATTCATGTCATTGTAAGCCAAGAGTCTTCGCAAATCATTCACAATCAATTTGCATTTAGTTCATGCACCATTTAATAAGAGTAGGAGTTGCATAATTATCATAGCAATACATTATTGCAATCAACTGGGAAGTTATTTTGCAATATAAGTTTCTTTGGAGGTTGCATGCCTAATGTATGATGAAATGTCACTTGGTTGTAGCTGCTCATTTGCATCAAGTTGTGTCATTTAATTGCATTAGAAAAACACAAAAACATATTGCATATCATTGTTATTTTATTATTAGTCAATTTGCATCATTGAAGCACCTCTTGAAACATCATTAGCATCAAGCAACATCAAAACAAAGCAATCAGGAAATTTATAATAGCAAATTCAAACTTTGCAAGACAAATGTTCGACGAAATGTCCAAGGCTTGAAAAGGTGAAAACAAAGCCAGATTTTGCCAAGGACATTACACCTACTTCAATATTATGAAGGAATATGCATTTGTCTACTTATGACCCTTGGGCCAAAGTAGATTACTTGTAGCCATTGAATATCCACTAGCCATAGATGTGAATTGATATTGTTCCACTTGGTGGTGAAATAGCAAAGTAAGTTGAGACAACCTTGTCATCGTGTTAATTTATTTATTAAGGAGGATTGGTTGTACACTATAAAGAACGTAAACAAGTTACCCCTCTTTGGCACTCCTTTGCCTACCTTTTTTATTTGTTTCTCTAATCCCTATCATTTTTGAAACCCTTATCCTCCCTCTATCCATTTTCCTTAAACTAATTAGAATAGGGTAGATTAGATGTCAAAATAATTTCCATTCTAAATCATTTTAGTGTAGTATTAGCATGCATCTATTCTACACCTAAGACTAAACTAAATCATTTAGTGTAGTATTAGCATGCATCTATCCTATTTAGTCTTAAGTGTAGAATAGAAGAAAAAGTCTGCCATCTTCGAAGGTTATTGTGTAGTACTTGAAAGCAAATTGTTGACGTACAAGGTCCCTATATATTGGAGTGTCTCAAGTACCAATCAAATCAATAGATGCATATCCATAATTTTGTTGTATTAAGTCATGATCATGGCCATAAGGCTCAAATACCCAATTGACTCAATGTTTGTGCTTGCACAAGGACCCCTTGTCCCCACTTTCTTGAGAGCTGTCCTTAATTTATGCCTACAAGTAATCTACTAGAAAGTCCTTAATTTATGCCTACAAGTAATCTACTTTTTATTTTTGCAACTTTATATTGAGTGTTGGGTTTGAATAGATACTTTGGGAGACGCTCTTGATTATTAGAGACCTTGTATGCCACCACAAAATCACTCCCTTTATCAAGTTGCAAAGGAAAACATCAAAATGCAAGTATAAACTTTTTCTATCAGTAGTAGAATATTATTTTCAACTTCCTTAATGATTTTATCAACCACATTACACATACAACTTGAGACTAACACTTCTACCACGTTTGGGACTTAAACACTTCTACCATATTATGCATATCATATATAACTAAGAACTGTCAAATTATATTAGATACCAAGGATCTTCAACCAAATCCACCACTACTAAAGAAAATAAATTAAAAAAATGAAAATATTAGCTCAAGTAATTTTCAAAGCATGAGGATAAAATAAGTATAGAGTTCAAGGCATTGTGATTAGGCAGCAATTTTCACGAGCCCTTGAAGAAATCTCACTTGGGCAGGAATGGGAAATGGTGTACAAGAAAGGCCCAATCAAATGCAAAATTATAGAAGGGTTTCAATCCAACCAATTAGGCAATACGAGGATGAATGAGAACGATCACATTCTTACCAAACATCATTAGACTCCCAAGGCACTCACTAGACCAATCATATCCTAATCCCAAGGCCCTCACTCAACCAAACCTTACCATGTTGGTCACAAAATGGACCTCTACACCCGTAGGCCTAAGAATCTCTTCGGATGCACCCTTCAAATTCATTTTATTCAAATTAGCAGGGAACAACCATTACTGAATCTAATATGTATCACATTTTAAGTTATTAATATTGTCTTCATGTAATGTACCTGCAATTAAATAAATACTTCATTATATGATACAATCCATAGCTACCAAAGAACAAAATCGGACAAGGATATTAATAAATCTTGTATAACGAGCGTGCCCTATAAATAGAAATGTGTATGCAGTACATAATCTTATTTGTTTCACTTACACGAAAGGGTCACCCATCTCATTTTATGGTTTATGACATATATTATGGTTATTTGTCTTGCCTATTCATACCTATATTATGAGCGCTAAATGGTAACCGTTGAAAAAAATAATCTGTTAACGTAACAAATTTTAATGGGAAGCATAAAACCCGATAAATTTGTTAATAATTCTCTTTTTTAAGGGCATTAATCGAATGGTTTATGCCAAAATCCGACTTAAAAACAAAGGTGTAATTTGCATGTTTAAACAGTCAATTTTTTTTCATTTCATTAATCAAAACCAACCTAAGACTTCTAAAACCATAAGTAAATCACTGAATTTTACAGGAAATAATATGAATTTAAACTTCAAATTATTTGGACCTGAGCCCGCTTGTGTTATTTAATCAGGACTTTATGGCCATTGTTTGCTTTAAAGATGTAACACCTCTATGTACAAGTTTACTCCCTGTTGAGATTGAGCTTATTATAATTTAGTGATACCCATTACAAGCTCTCCTTGAACACCCTTCTGCACCTTTTATTTTACAATATTGGTTTCATAAGAAAAAATACAGTCCTTGATCCTTGCATCTGATACAACTCTTAAATTTTGCCACTAGAAATACCCGGCTCCTTCTCCGCGTTGTTTTGTATCATCTTGGGTTAGAGAATATTTCTATCCATAAATAAATTTTTATGCCATTCTGGAGCAGCAGTAAGCTTAATGTTATCCTCACAAAACAGCAATTATCGGTGCAAACAAGACTTGGCTCAACACCCTAATTCTCAGTTTAAGTTGTTAGTGGAATAAGAAACAATATAAATTTGTACCTTGTCACCTAAATCTCAGTATTGGGTTTGTTTTCACTTCAGTTATTTTGTACTTCATATTTTCTGTACTCACTCTGAATAATGCCCCACTGGACTGCTCTTACCTTGATCAATAAGGCACTTTATCGACAAAATATAAAATGTCAATATTATTGAACTCAGCCAATGTATAAATGCTCTACTTAAATGCTCACACCACTTCAGTGAAACAAGCATAGTGGTGTCTATTTTGCTTTCGAATATATATAAAATTTGTACTTAATTTTCACACTGCTTGAGAGAATCTAGCATGGTCGTCTCTCTTTTGCTTTTTGAAAAATATATAAATTTAGTGTTGTCTTGATGATTATCAAAACTTTTGGGAATCGATTACTTTACAACCATGACAATTTATCATTTAGTAAGTCTGTATAGATGCAGCAGTTTTATGAAATGACTAGAAACATATTACTTGATGGGACTCGTGAATATGTCCGCTTTTCTCAATATTCTTAGCAAACTGTGTTTCTCACCTTATCACCTATCCAAACTGCACAAATTCCATTGAAATTGCATCCCTTCCCATGTATCAAGATACAGAAGGCCATTAAGTAGAAACCAAATAATAAACATGAAAAACATCAATAATTATCAAATATTTGTGCCAGTAAATCCAAAATAAGAGTGCAGAAAAACGTGCATTTGGCTTTTTTATTTTAATATATTAAACCATGTGGCACATGAACACCAACTGCAGCAATTGCAGAGTTTCACAAGTGACCATAACGATTTAAAAAATGACAAATATATCTTCCCAAAATTGGGTCCACAATAATTACATCAGGTTTCAATATTTTAGTTGTTTTGCCAACTGCCCTACAAAAGTGATTTTCTCTTGATGAGTGTACAAATCTTAGGCACATAATCAATCCATGACTTGAGAAGTAAGAGTGCTTTGGCCCATTTTTCTCAGAGATAAAAAATAGACGCCCTCAAACCCAATCAGAGACAAAAGGCAGGCTTTATGAATAAATAAGACGAGCTTCTTATAAGTCAAGGAAATGTTGAATCATGGAAAAGTCGTTTGCATATATCAAAAAGCTTCCTGATTCCTGAACATACATGGGCATTCCCTCGTTCCTAGAGTACAGTATAGCTCTAACAAGTGCATGCACTTTTACTTCTTTAGTTTTCTGACTCAACATGAAAGGGTGACAACTCACATTCCCTTTAGTCAGAAATATTTGTTGAATTGAATATCCAATCAGTTATGTAGCTCAATGATTAACCCGCTACATGGTTTCTTTCTTATCCATGGAAGCTCCATGAAGGTGGTTCTCATGGAATTGTATAAAAAAAATCTGTTTTTATACAGCAGAATCAGACCACTTTCCATATAGGCTGAATTTTAAATCTCCTATTCTAGAATTTAACGTGGAAGATTTTAACTACTAATTTTACTTTATTCATCTTACATGAACTCTAAATAAATATAATCTTGAAACAGATATTTTTGAGTGGAAATTCCTGAGATGGACCATAAAAAATAAGCATACATGTATTACTTGACCATACTAACCAGATCAGATGTCAATATCCAACTACATCTTGAAATCTTGACTGTGACCTGAATGACATTGTAGCTCGTCCTTTTTCACTCACTTGGTTGCACCCCTGGAGCTTATGTTCTTTTGTACCTACAGCAAATATACCAAATAAATCAATTTAAATTTTATGGTAAAAACTAAAAAGGAAACTTCACTTCGATCAATTTGATTCCTAATGGATCTATTCAAAAAATTGTATTTTAGTGGAACCCTGACTAAATACAATCAAGAAAAATGTCTAGTCACTCACCAATTTGAAATACTTTTCAACTGAATTGCAACATCAGAAATGCCAAGCAATTAAAAATCTAAGTTACTCAAAAAAAAAATCTGAACAAATATCACTTACAAACATTCAAAGCTTTCGCAGTCTATTCAAGATATTGATGAAATTATACCACATTCCTTGACAGTTTGATGGGCCAATATCTCATGAAAACCTACAAAACTGAATAAATAAATTATGTCTAATACACGTTGATTACTCAATGTTTCCATATAAATTATGTACTACTTCTTGGCTCTAATTCTTATATTCATCTCGGCTGCTTACTCCATAGACACAGAAGAACTTACACCAACTCTCAACACTCTTACTCTACTGAACACAAGTCACCGACCTACAAACTTTCACAACTCTATATTCTAACCCCTTGTTATTTTCTGATTGTTAATAACAATCCCATGCATATAAAGTTAAACATCTACAAAAATGCAGGAGCTCATTATGCATAATTGCTACGTTACCGGTTTGTGGCTCTGCAGCAGGGAATACAGATACAGTCCAGCCCGGGTCCAAGGTCCAGACAGGGTCTGGCCCACAGACTGTGGGTCCAGCCCTGATGGACCCAGGGAGAACCTGGCTTGAACCCGGACAGAAAACTTTCCTTCACAATCTTAAGAACCCACTGTTTTTTAAAAAATTCTGCTCTCAAGACAAAACCCACCTGCAATTCGCGCGACACATTTCTGTAATCCGTGAAGAAGTCGAGATTCCATCCATCCACCCCACTGCTCATGGGGTCATCAGCCTTCATCCAATTCTGTACCAGAATGGAACGAAGGCATTAGATGCTAAAGGTCATTGAAATCAATTTTACACCAGCCAATTTGCATTTGTGCCAGAGTTGCTAAAGCCTTTTCAACGTATCCATTTTGTGTATATTCTGCAACCATGCAATTCCATGTGATGATACCTCTGTGAGGCTATGTGAGCAGAAAAATAGAAGTACACTTCTGCACTCATTGCACCATTTGAATACTTCACACGCCATGTCTATGCTTCCCTATCTGTGGCTCTGCATCTCTATGCGCACCCGGATCCTCAACTGGCTAAAATTTGTTACTTTATTATTTATGTATGTTATTAATTTTTAAAATTAATTATATATATTAATATTTATTATTTATTAATATTATATTTTATAATTTTATTATTATATTATAACATTATATGTTAATTTTATTAATATTATATTATATATTAACTTTATTATTTATTAATATTAACTTTCTATTATAATTTTATTATTTTATTATAATATTATATATTATTAATTTATTAATATTGTATAACGTTTATATATTTAAAAATATATTATTAGTATTTTATAACATTTATATATTTTTAGTAATATATAAACATTATACAATATTAATAATATATAATATTATTAATTATAATATAATAATAAAATTATAAAAGAAAGTTATATTAATAAATAATGTTATAATATAAATATAATATAATAATATTGTACATTAAAAATATTAAAAATATGTATATTACATCTATAAATATATATATTTTATATGTTTTGTACCATCAAACCCAACCCCAAATTGAATGCTATTTTAAATTGTAACCATTTATTTTGCTTTCAGATTACTGCTTCATACTTACCTTCCCAAAAATAATATTAAAATATATTTAAAATAATATTTAAGTTTTATTGAAAATATTTAAAAAATTAAAAAAGCAGAATCTCAAACAAAACTGACAGCTTTCATAAAAAGAAAACTATTTTTTAAATTCATTTTAGGAAGTTAACAATAATGACTGTTTTTTCTTTTCAAAAGATAAGAAGATAAGATTTAAGAGTGGATATGAATTTGCCGATCCTATAGTGCTGTATTCTATAGTGCATGTCATTTGAACGTCAATTTCTAGCTTAAGAGTTTTTCCTTACACATTGCTTTTTGATGGATGCCATTGTATAACGCCTCTCCGCGTAACAAGGTAGGAACATCCAAAATGACTGCGAAATCAATTTTTTCATTAGCTTTTAGGAATTCTAGAATTTTTTCTGGGGATAGCAACCAAGGATATTACATTTTCTGGAGATACCACAGCTCTTTTCTTTTCTCTTTGTCAAAACTATCTTTAGGCCTTCTGTTAAATATTGGGAATAGACTTATCTTCTTTGTTTCTATAAACAATGTATTTGTCTGTAGCAATATTGGGAAGACTAACGGATTTTTTTAAGTATGTTAATCTGTATTTTCTTTGCTTCCAGAACCAGGTAGCCCTGACGAGTTGGGATGATTTAATCGAAGAGATGAAATTGCTATATATTCCTGATTATGTTTGAAAGGAGGGATTTCCCAAGTACTCAGACAGAAATAACAGCAAAAGGAATGACATGAGAGAAAGTAGATGAAAAATAAAATACCTTGGAGCTGAAAAGATGGTTGACCATTTCCTCTAGGCTCGATTGGGAAACCAACAGCTCCATCCTCATGAGGTGGAGGAAACTTTTCACTCTTGCTCTTCGCATTCGACTGTGAAATCAATCGCCTCTTCTGCAAACAAGGTATCAAACATTTTAATAGGCATCTTAAAGATATTCACCTTTCTATAGATCTTTGAGCACTGAAAAGGCATTATTTCACATATGCATACATATAATTG